>PVLA01014144.1:0-32429 GCA_004027455.1 Hydrochoerus hydrochaeris
TGTGGAGCTGGTGGTGGCTGGGGCCGAGGTGCCATGGTGGACTGTAGAGGTGGCCGCTTGTGTGGAGCTGGTGGTGGCTGGGGCCGAGGTGCCATGGTGGACTGTAGAGGTGGCCGCTTCTGTGGAGCTGGTGGTGGCTGGGGCCGAGGTGCCATGGTGGACTGTAGAGGTGGCCGCTTCTGTGGGGCTGGTGGTGGCTGGGGCCGAGGTGCCATGGTGGACTGTAGAGGTGGCTGCTCCTGTGGAGCTGGTGGTGGCTGGGGCTGAAGTACTGGCATGGACTGTCGGGGTGGATGAGTCGGGTGCAGAAGCTGTGGTGGTTATGGTGGAGCTGACATCAGAGCCTGGAGTAGTGGCTGAGCTTGTGGTGCTCTGAGATGATGCGAGGACACTCTTCTGGCCTGGAATGGCAGCAGAGCCTGAACTAGGACTGAGGGTGGGGAGTAAACTACTAGTCATACTCACAGCACTCTCAGTGGTTGGGCGCTGGGTTGCTTTGGGCAGCCAAAGTTTGTTTTTCTGCTTTGACTAGGGCAGAAGTTGTAGGAGCCATTGGGTTGGAGGGCAAATCAGAGCAAAGGGAAAAATATGACCTCTGGCAACCAAAAAAGCAGTACGAAGAGGCTTGGGAAACGGCAGCCGAGCGCCCAGGGGCTGCCCTTCGCTTTCTTTTTGGCAGCCACCTTCTCTCTTCCCACACAGCCTCTGCCCTACAACTACCTTTCCTGAGTTCCTTTCCCTAGACCTGTCTTCAGGACAATGTTTGCCTTTCCCTCTCTGATGCCCACCCCTCTTCTCAGCCCGTCCTCAGCCTCTCTCCATTTGGCCACAGGCCAAGCCACCCTTGTTCGCAGCTTTTGACTTTGGAGGTGCCATTGGCCAGGAAACAAAATCCAGAGAAAGGCAGGGGTAGAGCCCTCCGCACCCGTGCCCTCACCTGTAAGCACCAGCAGGAGGTGCAGCAGGAAGAAGCGGGCCTGAGTGCCCGGTGTCATGGTGGTGGTGAACTGGCAGGAGCGGAGCAGACTCGGGCGGCACTTCAGCACTTCGTGTGTGAGGTGGAGCAGCACCGGTGCCTGCTGCTTTATACCGGTCCCCCTCCTGCCCTAGGCACAGCCGGAGCAGGTGACAGGTGACAATGCCCCGCCCCTCCCCCTTCTCTACCTCCCACCTTTTCCTCCTCCTCCCCCATTCCTGGGTAGGGTATGTGGGCTCCAATCAGTCAACCTTCTGACAGCCTGTTTGCTCTGCAACCGGCCTCCCGCTTTCATCAACCACTCCCTGACTCCAGAAGGGGGAAGTGGGGAATCTGAGATTTGGGGCCCCTCCTCTACTTTCGGCCCAGGACAACAGCTAAAGTGAAGAAAGGGAGCAGAGAGAGAGAGAGGCTGGTTCAAGGTCCGGGACAGCAAAGCCAAGAAGCCCACCCTAGAAGCGCTCCACGCCCCTACTCTCTTGGGTCCTTTGGATCCCCACTCTGCGGGCTGACACGGGATAAGAGGGCTTAACGAGTGGATGAATTGCCAGTTCTAAACTCCCCCAGCCCCCGCCCCCTGCGCACCACTTCCTGGAATCACCCCACCTTGGAACCGCTCCCTGTCCCTTCCACGCAGCTCTTCCCTGAAACCCGCAGTCCCCGCCCCGGCCGGCCGCACTTTCCAGCAGCCTAGATTCCCTCCTTGGCTCTCGCCCGCCCGAGAAAGGGGTGGGGGGAAATTTCCACTTAAAGAAGGACAAAACCCGGCCTCCGCCGAACCCTGAGGCTCTTCCTTCCCGACTCTGCATCTTGAGCGGCGGCCAGCTGGGTACGCTATGCGGGAGCGCTCGCCCCCTCGTGGCCACCTCACTGGCCAGGGGCGCGCGCGGAGGGGCCGCCCCAACCCGGGCAGAGGTCGGCCACGCAGCCCACACGGCGAAAACCGGGAGGCCCTGGGGAGTGGCTTCCTGTCGAAGGGGTTAATGCCTTGGACAGCGAAGGGGAAGGAGCAGCGTGGGGTGCTGTCTGAAGGAAATGGTGCTAAGTGGGTGGGTCCTGAGGTATGTGCAGGACTTAGGTTTGTGGGAGAGGACATCGGAATGTGAGAGTGCGGATGAGACACAGGTTTTGGAGGTCAGTGCATATCTAGGAGGCAGAGAGTAGGCGAGGCGACAGAATGGAATTTGGGGGCACAGAACTGTCCTTTGTGGGAAAACTGGTAGTTGGGGCAGGTACATTCCTGGTGGACAACAAAACCTGACGTAAGGGTGTGTATACTGGGGGAAACGATAGGTACTCTCAAGGGCAAATGTATGGGGACAGTGAAGTATTCGGGACAACAGGGGCACACACAGGGCACCAGGTTGGGTCCAGCGGCCCCGTGTCACGGTCTAGGGGCCAGTACAAGCAGTTACAGCCGTGCTGGGTAATCAGTTCATGACCCCAGCCAATACAGATCGGAACCTAATCGGGCGACGCGCGCCACAGCACCACAGGCTCGGCCTCGGGCGTCGGGCAGGGGGCGCCAGGCGTCAGCGCGCGGCCGGAGGCGGGGAGGCCCCAGAAAGCGCTAGTATACAGGTGGGCGGCCCCAAACTTCCACTTCAGGAGTTGCCAGGCAACAGCCATTCACTTCGGTTGCTGGGGACACGCGTCACCATGGCGACGGCTGCGAGGAGTTCAGTCTGAATATTTAAAGAGCAAGCGCGCACCGCCCCGGAGTCGGAAAGCGGCCTTTGGGGGCGCCACGGCCTTCCCTCCTTTCATCCCTCCCGCTTACTGTCCCTTTCACCGCTCCGGGCGCTGGGCGGCTGCGGCCTCTAATGTGAACCCTGCTCCCTTGAGAGCTCTGGGTCCTTGGGCCCTGCGGGCTAAAGTGGGTGGGGAGCGGGATTCCGGGCCCCGGGCGGGCGGGAGGGACGGGACGCGGTGCAGTGTTGTTCTTTCCCCCACCAATATTGCACTCGTCCCGGCCTCCGGCCTCCTCGGCCCCCCGGCCTCCCCTTCACCCTGAGCGGGGCAGCCCCCGCCCTCCTGGCTTTCGATCCGATTGATCTAAGATAATCTGGAGTGTCGCCGCTACCACCACCACCACCACCGTGAGTAAGTGGGACTGGGAGGACTTCAGCTATCCTGTCACTAAAACCTCATCATCCTTCATCTATTACCATCTGGCACCTCTCCCACCCACCCCAAACTCAGCCAGACTTTCTCTAGATCTCTTAACTTCCAATCTACCAGCTTTTCTCTCTTCCGCCATCAGGTTCCTTCCTGTTTCCCACGCTATCCCGAGAAATCCTTAAAATAAGCAATTGCACTGACGTAGAAAACAACTGAAACTTTATGGCAACGTGCTGTTCTCTTTCCTGGGGTTAGCACCTGAGTAATAATTCCCCTTGAAAACTTCCCAAGCCCTGAACAGGGGGCACTAACCCTCTGGGGCTCAACTCCTATTGCACCCAGAGGAGGATCTGTTTGGCTGAGGGGCTGTGATTTAGATCTCAGGGTCTCCAGGATGGACCCCGAGGCCAAAGGGTCTAAAGTTGGGATTCTGAATCCGGTGGCCACTTCCTCACACCCTTCCCTGGAGCAGCTGCCTCCGGAATGGCTCAAAGTCCTCAGGTACCGTGTCTGAAGAAGGGGGAAGGAGTAAGGTCAGACGGCGGCTCTCCCAGGACTCGAGGGGTCAGGCTGGTCTTGGTGTAGAGCCTCACCATTGCACCGATACTGGAGATTGGACCAAATGATGTTTTCTTGGGAGAAGCAGAATACACCGAGACGCCCCCCTCGCATGGATGTGTCAATGATCACCCCAGAGTCCGCTACTAGTTGGGGACCCTCATAGAGCTTCACCCTGTCCAGGATAGGGTTGTCTGTTGGTGCTAAGGTGTCAGTGGGCACTGTGCCACCTTGTCCTGGGCCCAGCTCATCCCAGCCACCCCCCCCACCACCACCACCCCCAGCTAACCAGGCTGGAGAAGAGGGAAGGAAAGAGGAGGGAAGGGGTGTTTTTCTCAGGCCTGGGGCCCCTAGCTCTTTGAGCGGCCCCTTTTGCATCTCAAAGCACCAGCCGCATTCCTAGCAAGGATTGGGTTGCCATGACGATGAACACAATGGGCTGGGGGGTGAAGTCACCCGCTTCCCAGGCTCTAGTCCACCCCCTTTATCCCTTGCCCTGGCGCCCCACAGCCCCAGGCACCTTAAAGGAGAACCAACCCAATGGCCTGGACCAAGCTCTTGCCCCTGGAAAGCCCAGCTTCTGAGCAGACCCACTTCCCCTCCCTGCCCAAATCACCCCCACTAACTAGGGACTCTCAGAGGAAGCAAATACAAAGTTGTGGACCAAGTACTGAACTGAGAGGCCTGTGGGATCTGGGCCTCGGTTTTGTCTCTTGTAAATGTTGATGATCCCTTCTAGGTCAGATGCTGATGAAGCAGGTTCTGGGCAGTACCACTTCACGGGTTGGAAACGATGGGCCCTCCACAGATGGGCCTGGGATTAGGAGGCTCGGGGGAACTGGAAAGGGCAGCTAGCTCAGTGCCCGTGTTTTACAGAGGGAGGCTAAGTACAGCACAGAAGAGGGATGACTGCGCCCAACACTACCTACAGGTTATCACGCCTTAATGAGAAGGGAGATGGGGGGAAGTGGCTACTCTCAGGCCTGCACTAAAAAGTGGAACCGAGGGAAGGTCACTGACGAGTCCCAGCTCCTGGGAAAGGAAGGGCCCCAGCCTGGAGCGCCCCCAGAGGGCGCAGGCTCTCTTCTCACCGAATGTAACCAACTTGAGGCCGGTGCAGTAGCTGCCAGCGATAGGAGGTCTTGTCACGCCAGCCCACATTTCGTGGGTCAGTCCACAGCAGCCGTACCTGATCAGGAGTGTGACCAGTATGCCACAGGGCATTCCGCAGGTGCTCACCTGGGCCAGACACTGATGTCACTGCCTGAGAGTCATTGGCAAAGACAGTGAGTCAACCATGGGACCATAGTGAAGGAAGACAGGTTGGTAAGTACCACTGGGAAAGCAAGTCAAAGAGGGTCAGGAGAATTCTCTGGAGCCCAAGAATCAACCTTCAGGTCAGACCTCTGGGTAAGAGGGTTCCCAGGTAAGCCCTGGGGGAGGCCCAGGGGTTGGACGGGAAGAACTTGGGAGAGGCCCCTGGGTTGAGGAAACTGGGCAGCTAGGAGACCTTGAGCTGCAGCCCAGGCTGGGCAACAGCCCGGAAAGGTGTGGCCTGCCAGTAGGTCTGCTCCGTCTGCTTCCACATGACCACATAGAAGCGGCCACTGTCCTGGTAACTGAAGAGAAAGCCTGCATAGTCATCATCAGTAACTGTGTTCACATGGAAGGTGCCTTCGAAGTCCACACCATTGAAAGCTGTGTATCCTAGGGTGGGGGTGGGATAAAGGTCAGAGGCAGCAAGGTTACTGTTGGCTCACTGTGGGGGGTGTGCTGTTTGTGTGGCCAGATTGCCCCACTGCCTTCTCACTTGCCTGTGCCCATCTTCTTCATCCATTTCCTCCCCTGCCCTCTGCCCCTGCAGGATACTTCCATTTGGAAGTTATTGAACTGGGTGTCCCCTACATACCAACTGCCAGGCCAGGGTCACTGTTCATAGTCTGAACGATTTCCATGCCCTGAAGTTGTTAAATAAAGAAAATGCCCTGGTCCAGGTGCACTACCCCACCCAGGCCCCACCTTGAGGTCTGGTGTGACAGCACCTGCCCATCCCAGTGCCCTAAGTACCTGATTGAGCACAACCCAGTTTGGGTCGATCTGAGCATCACCCTCGGGATCCAGGACGACGGTCTGATAGGCCCGGAAATCTGTGAGGGTTACTTCTGCACTTTCAGGACACACATCCAGGGGATCAACTACCGCATCATTGTCAAAGTCATCCTCGCATACATCACCAACACCATTGCCTGCATAAAGGGAAGCTAGGTGCTCAGAAAGGCTGTGGCCAGCACTGCTGGCCAACACTGTCACCTTGTGGATACTGTATTCTTGACCTCTCCCCACCCTGACCTTCCACACACCCCTGCTGCCGCCCCAAACAAGGCCATTCAGGCAAGCCTTCTGGAAGCCCAGCTTTACCGTCTGAGTCCTTCTGATTGGGGTTGGGTACCAGGCGACAGTTATCAGGGCCGGGAGGCACATAATCCGGAATACCATCGTTGTCATCGTCTCCATCACACTCATCGCCAAGTCCATCGTTGTCTGAGTCCAGCTGGGAGCTGTTGGGCAGCTGGGGGCAGTTGTCCTTGGTGTCCTGATGCCCATCCCCATCACTGCTCAGAAAAACAGGCAGCAGAGAAGGCTGAAGGGTACCCCATCTGTCTCCTGCTGAGGAAGCTCTGGAACCTGCTCTCCGTCCCAGCACACCCCCGGCATTTAGCCAGATGTAGAAAGGTCCAGCCTTGGGAATGGAGGGCAGACCACGTGAACGACTGCTCGAAAGTGCTACAGAACCAAGGCTAATCACAGAGGGAAAAGTAAACTATCCCTTGGAAGACCTTCCAAGTCTGACCGAGACCTTACCTGTCTTCGTTGGTGTCACAAACATCCCCTACCAGGTCACTGTCTGCATCTGTCTGAGAGAGAGGGGCCTGATCTCACCATCTCCTTTTTATTATTATTTTTTATTTCACAGACAAGATCTCCCTAAATTTGTGATCCTCCTGCCTCAGCTTCCCAGAGTACTAGGATTACAAGTGTGCACCATCACGTCCAACTCCCATCATCCCTTTTTTTGTTTTGTTTTGTTGACACAGGGTTCACTATGCAGTTCAGACAGGTCTTGAACGCATGTTATAGCCCAGGCTGGCCTTGAACTCACAGTGATCCTCCTGCCTCAGCCTCATCAGTGCTAGGATTATAGGCATGTGCCACCACACCCTGCTCCATCAACCCTTCTTGATAACTCAAAATAACTTGATAGCCCCATCTCCTTACTTTCCCCTACCCTCAACATTCTTCTGTACCTGGGTAGGATTGCTCATCTCGGGGCAACTGTCACAAGCATCTCCCACCCCATCCTCATCCCTGTCTGTCTGTAGTGGGTTGGGTACTTTAGGGCAATTGTCCAATCCATTGGGGATACCTAGAACACATGTGGAAGCACAAAATTGTCGTTACATGTTGCATATTCTTTTATACGTTAGTAAAAACTCTTGAGTTTTGTGTCTCCACCCAGAGCACAATTAGTCAAACGCTGGCCTTCTACCTTGCCCACCTTCTAGCCCATACGCTCTACCTTAGTTCCTGCCTTACATTTCTATCAGTATCTGCTGTGGGTGATGTCTTCCTGCCAGGCCAACTCCCACAAGCATACCTCAGGCTCCCTGCCTCATCCTCACCTTCGCTAACTCACACAGGTCTCCCAGCCACCCCCACAACCCCGGGACTGCACCATCTCCATCCACGTCATTGTCACAGGCATCTCCTTCTCCATTGCCATCTGTGTCCTTCTGGTCATTGTTGGGAACATTGGGGCAGTTGTCACAGGCATCACCAAATGAATCTGTATCTGAGTTTTGCTGGTCCTTGTTGGGAAACAGTCGGCAGTTGTCCTGGGCAAAGAGATGAGAGGGAGGGATAAGGGGGTCCCCCAAAACTTCCTTGTGAAGATTTCCATCCAGGCCCCAGGTCTGGGCTGCCCTAGTCTGCTGTGCTAGGGCCCTTTCTACAGAATGGCCAAGGACTTGCAGAGGCAGGAGTATGGGCTGCAGTGAGAGAAACACAGACAACACGGGAGACAGGACAGTCAGGGAGCCACCTCAACATTCTTGATCCCATCCCCATCAGCGTCATCGTCACACTGGTCCCCAACGCCGTCATTATCAGCATCTTCCTGCCCAGAGTTGGGTGTCAAAAGGCAGTTGTCCTAAAGTCAGGGAAAGAAGAAGACATGAGTTCTGACCAGAGCCAGCCTGGGGCTCCCTACCACACTGGCCCCCAACCCCTGCACCTGCTTGCAATGTTTGTTGTTGTCCATGCAGGGCAGTGCCTGGTCTGGGTAGCCATCGATGTCCGTGTCAGGCCCACACACGTTCCCATTCCCTGCCCAGCCCACGTTACACTGGAACGACACAAATGACCGAGGTTAGACCTCCTGCTGCTGCTCCTCTCCCTTCCCCGTGAAGGTCCTCAACCCAGGCCCTAAACATGTGCACCAACCTCACCCTTTTCCCCAGCTTCTTCCCTTTCCCTTCCAAGCTCCAGACCTAGCTCACCTGGCAGGACACTGCACCGTTGCGTTCAAAGAGACAGTGAGCGTGAACATGGCAAGGGCTGTGGGCTGGGCTGTGGCAGGTCCTCACAGGGAGGCAGCCCTGGCTCTGATTACCCAAGAAACCCAATCGGCAGGGACCACATTTGAAAGATCCCTAAGGGTGGAAAGTGCAGTTAGGAAGGAGTGGGCACCTGCCGGGTACTCCCGACCAGCTCTGCCCCACCTGTGAGGAATAGGACGGGCACTCGAGACGTGCCAGGTATATCATATATCTATCTCCTTTAGGGGCTCAGGAGCCACCCTGCAAGGCAGATAAACAGCCCCATTTTTCCAATGAGGAAGTTGAGGCTCAAAAAGATGAAATAATTTGCTAAAGGTCACAGCTAGTAAGAGCCTGAAACCAGAATTTGCAGCCAGATGCATGTGAATACCTACTGTGTGTAGTGGCCTAGGGGAAAGGCACAGGCAGCAGGAAATTGGAAGAGAAGGGAGCACAGTCCCACCCATTCTAGACACGCACAAGGTGTTCCACTCACCACAGTGTTGGTACAGATGGAGTTTGGGTCACAGCCACCATTGTTACCATCATTACATTCGTCGATGTCATTGCAGACCTAAAGGGACAGGTTTTGGGTGCAACCAACCCTGTGGTGCCTCTCTAGACAGAGGCAGTGGTGTGGCCTTATCTGTAAGCACTGATTAGCCCAGATCCAAACCCAGTACAAAGCAGGCCTCACCCCATTAATCACAAAGGTCCCATGTCCAACCCAGAAGCCCCTGACCTCTACAAGGCCCAAACCGCATGGCCACACTAACTACCCAGCCTGACCTGTTTGCTGGCCCGGGCATAGTCGATGCCCACACCAGACACCTGGGTGCCCTTATACCCTCGAGGACAGGTCTCACAGTGGAAGCCAGGCACCGTGTTGATGCAGCTGGAGCCAGGGAAGCAGGGTTCAGCATGAGCACACTGGGGGACACATAAGAAGGCAGCCATCAGGCCCGAAGGGAAACCCCTAAGCCATCACTCCCGTTCTTCCTCTGCAGTTGTCCCCACGCAGCTGCATGGTACTCCTGACCCCTGCCCGACTTCTCTCTGGGCTGCGCTGCACCTTCCCCATTTCCTCTCACCATCTCTGACGTCTCTGCCACTCCCCCAGCTCCTTCCCTGCAAAACCTCCCATGTGCCTCCCTCCAGTCTCACTTTGCTGGTGTCTGACCTCTCCTAAGCCTCAGATCCCTCTGCCCCCAACCAACATTTACCCCTCCCGCCTGAGACTCTCCTGACACCCTCACCCCAGCTTCCCGCACTTTGTGGGCTCTGCCCTCCCCACCTCATTGATGTCCGTGCAGTGGGTGCCATTGCCCTGCAGGCCCGGGGGGCAGGGCCCACAGCGGTAGCCCGGGTACTCATACACTTCCATGCAGTCCACGCCTTGGAAGCAGGGGTTGGGGCTGCAGTGCGAACGCTGTTCGTGGAAGCCTGGGAGGTGGGCAGAGTCAGAGCCACCCAGAGGTCATTCAAACCACTGCCAAGGGAAGCCCAGGCACTGCTCTCTGGAGCCCACCCCTGCTCTCCCACTCACCGCACACCTGACATTCCATGATGGTGTTTCGGATCAGGGACATCTCCTTCACCTGAAGGGCGGGGAGCAGTCAGCCCTCACATCTGCCACCCCATCAGGGTCAGCACTACCTGCGGCCGGCCCACCCGTACCTGGTCTCGGATATCATCCCGCAGGTCCACCAGGATCTGGTTAAAGAGGGTGAGTTGGGTGACCAGTGCCTTGGTCTGTTCCCCTGTTGGGGCCCAGAGTATGGAGAGGATCAGAACTAGGGCAATCAGCCCTAGCTCCTCCATGTCACTGCCACCTACTCCGAATCTTTTTAAAAGACTTAGTTCCAGGAAGCTGCCAAAGCTGAGGCCTCCTCACCACCCTCTCCCCTTCCACCTCCTGGTGGTCTACTCACCTAGAATAGACTGCAGCACATTGGTCACTAGAGAAGAGAAGAAAACATGATCAAGGGGCACCTGCCGAAGAGGGAGGAAGGGGGACATGGGGCAGGACTGGAGCCTAGTATTGCATGGAAGGACAGAGGTGACAGGCAGCAGCTCCCCGGCCTGTGCTGGACACTGAACCCAGGAACTCGTGTGTGCTGGGCAATTGCTCCACCACTGGGCTAGGAATCCTCGAAGGAGCTGCCTTGTGGGACATCAAAACCCAAATCCTGGTTCCCAAGTAGGATTATGGTGGAAGGGGTCCAAGTGACAGGTCACCAAGCAGGACCAGGCCCCCAGTACATTCCATTTGCTCCCTCCTGCCCTCCCAAGCATCCAGTTCCTTTGGAAGCTCTGGGAGAAGTTGGTGTGACTTAGGTAGCAGCCTCTGAGCATCCCTGTCAGAGGCCAGGCTGATGGGAAATGCTGACAGACACTGCTAGTGTGTGCCAGCTGCCATGGGAAGTACAAAAGCTCTGCGACTAGGATTTCAGCCAAGACCAAGCAATTACCTCCCTCTCCTCCGTCCCCTAAAAGTCCACAGTGCTATAGTTTGCTCTTTGATCATTTTATCTTTCTGGTAAGTAGCATGACCTAAACAGGGCTTTAGCTTTATAGTGGCACTGGGGATAGAACTCAGGCCTTTTGCACTGAACTGATATATATATATATATATATATATATATATATATATATATATGATTTTTTTTTCTTTTTTTGGTACTGGAGATTGAACTCCTAACCTCATGCTTGCCAGGTAAGCATGTGTGCTGCTGAGCTATAGCCTCTCTCTCTCTATCTATCTATCTATCTATCTATCTATCTATCTATATATAGTCTGAGGGTTTCACTATGCGGTCCAGGCTAGCCTTAAACTTAACTTTGTAACCAAGGCTGGTCTCAAACGTGTAGCAATTCTCCTGCCTCAGCCTCCTGAGTGCTGGGATTACAGGTATGCACCACCAAGCCAAGCCACTTTTTATATTATATTGTTAAAACAGGGTCTAGCTAAATTGCCCAGGTTGGGCTTGAATTTGCAGTCCTCCTCCCTTAGCCTCTCAGAGTGCTGAGATTATAGGTGTGCACCATTACATGCAGTTTAGGGAGATAATTTTGACCCGCATCTCCTGTACAGGGGATCAAAGAAGAAAGATTTGGGGCAATGGGATCAGAAGCCCCAGGAATAGGTGAGCTGGAGAAACAGGTGTGGGGGAGGAGGGCAAAGGTTAGGAGTCATCGAAGACCACAGGGCTGTGGCTCAGTGCCAGCTAACAGGAGCCTCTGTTACCTGCACTGTGGATGGACTCGTCCCCTTGGAATGGACACTCACTCAAGGCTCCTACCCGGGCCATGGACCCGCCCAGAATAATTTTCATCGATTCCACAAAGCCCTGGGGGGACAGCAGGTAAGGTGCAAGGATCTACCATGTACTTACCCCCTTGCTACCAACTATGGCTCTTTGCTGCTCACCTGCATCCTCAAGTAAGCCTTCTGACCAGTCCTAATCTCCAGCCCACTGACCTCCGCTGGGGGGATGGGGGCCAGCGCTGGCAGGCCGGTGTGCTGGTCACCCAGTTTGCAGTCCACATAGAGCTGCAGGCTGGGGCTGGGCCGCGATGGTCCTCGGAGCCGCAGGAGAGCTGTATGCGTGCGCCCATCAGCCAGGCCTGCTTGTTGTAGATTCACCGCATGGACTTTGCCATCCTCCCGCTGGTACCGCACCAGTACTGTCCAGGAGGAGAGTCAGTATGTGCACCGTCCCCCATCCCATGTTCCCCTGGAGGATTAGATCAGCTCTTCTGAATACCCCATCTCTAAAGCTACCACCCCTAATTCAACTGCATTTCTCAACACCGTGTACCATGATAGGTATAGAATAAATATTTTCAAATTGACTTAGGGACTAGAACTTTCTTAGTCTTCAATAAATCAGATCACTTTATACTCTCCCAGCATTACAGCTAGTTCTGTACTCAGTGATTTCAGGAATCTGAGGGACCTCCATCACTGCTAGGGCACAGACTTCCCAACGGGCATCCGCAAATACAACCTCCTATCCCTACATCTCCCTCACCCCCACAACGCAATGTATTGAAATCAGGGCCTCAAGCATGCTGGACAAGAGCTCTACAACTGACCTCTATCCAACCTCTCCCATCCCTACAAATACTGTTTGGGTACCTGGCCTCCTGACCTAAGCACACCCTACACGTGCCCCTGGTACCTGGGCACAGCCTAATGGGCCCATGATCCCTAGTGGAAATCAAAGAGAAATAGGAGTGGGGATAAAAAGTGCTCAGGTTTGCGGGATTCACTGGGACAGGAAAGAGATGCCCGTACGTCACCTTTGTTGATCTTGCCCACAATAGAGGCCTCCAGCCATCGTGTGTTATCTTGGCGAGAGTACAGTCCAAAGAGGACACCACCTTGCTTGGGAGGCAGGCGAAAGGTGGACAAGAGGTAGATGTCCCCAGCAGTGAGTAGGGCTGTCCGGATCTTCTCTACCACAGCTACCATCTGCCGGGACTCACCCACAGTCAGGAGATCAATTACTGGCCAGACAAGAGAACAGAGTCAAATGCGAAGGCCTGGACTCTCCCCTGAGTCTTCAGGGTTGGAGCGCCCATAACCACCCCACCCCACCACCAGCAACCTTCTCAGAACTCAGCCTTTTTTGCTATCCAACAATGGAGGAAGGGGGCCTTCTCTTCCCTCATTATTGCCTACTACATCCCTCTGAGAACCTGCAGGATTGAGGCTTAGAAATTCAAAAACCACTCCACAAACTTGAGATGCCCCCACCAGGTGGCGCAAGAGATACAATGTGGAGATCAGTCAGGAGTGGCACCTGGTGCCCATAGCACAGAAATGAGAGGCAGCTTCTCTCTCCATCCCTGGCTTTGGCTTTTTCTACAACCTGGTGCCCCTCCTCCCATCCTGGAGGCTCACTACACTCATTTGGATAAGAACAGCTGTCCACTGAGGGTTTTGACCCTCCCACCTTTGGAACTTCCCCCACCCCAGTGGAAAGGACCTAGCTCCTCTGACTCCTGTGTCCTGGCCAAACTGTGGTTTCTCCTCCAGTCAGCAAAGAATCTTTGCCTGTGTCATCTGCTCCAGCTACCTCTCCCACACCCAAGGGCCCATCCCACAGCCAGACCTCCGGGAGCGCCAGACCTCTCAGTCTCCACCCCCCATCCTGTCTTTGAGGGCTGGAAGCCTGGAGAGAAGGGGGACCAAGCCCGGGGACCCACACAGTACACCCACCTTCAGGCTGCTCTCCCAGACCCTGAGATGCCCGATGCCAGCCCAGCCAGGCAGCCCAATCAGCTCCCAAACTCACTGCTCTGGCCTCATGCCTGACCCTGGCCAGTACTACTCAGCCAACACTCTCTGGTCCCCACTCCTTCCCATCATGCCATAATTTCACCTACTCCAAGAAGTGTAATTCTTTCCTCTGGCTCAATTTCGGTACTCTTCCTCTCTCCTGTTCGTGTTCCCCACTACCCAGACTGGGGGCAAATAGGGAAGAGGCCGAGATGGGGTCTAAAAGGATGGACACAGGCTTACCCTGCAGGTCCTGACTCGCAGATGCAAAAGAGCAAAGGAAGAGAAGAGCCAGGGCCCCCCGAAGTTCCTGCGTCTCCATGCCGCTCAGCCGGCTCACTACCCCTGGCAGGCAGGCTGCTGGGAGGGGAAAAGGCTAGGCGGAGAGAGAAGGGGGGGAGGGACGGAGGGGGGAGTCGAGGGGGGGCCAGCAGGGGGGGCCTGAAACAAAGAGCTGCCAATCACCCTGGAGGCATCACCAGCCCGAGGAACCAGGGGCACTGAGAAAAGTCTTGGAGGCCTCCCTACCTTCTGTTTTCCCTAACGGTCCTCACCCCAGGTGCTTCCCTCTCCCCTATCGCCCCACTATTGGGGGCCTCAACACAGCATGACCAAATGCTACTGTTTTCTGGAAGCCACAGTGAGGAAAGGTAGGAACCTTTGGCGTGGGCCACACAGTGGGCATTATACTTCAGCTGGCAGCAAAGGATGCCAAGGGAGTGGCCGGAACTAGCTTGCTATAGTGCCCAGAGGATGCCCACATGGCATGAAGCTTGCTGCTCTGGTATGAAGTGCTCTTTATTAGTGTGGAAGTTCTCTGACTTGGCGCCTGTTTCTCCATTTTCCCTCATTCTTAGGAAAACTTGGGAGTCTGAAAGCGTCCGATTAGAACTGGACGGAGAGTCGAAAACTCTGAGCAGTGAGGTCGAAGCGAAGAAATCAAGAGGAAAAGGACTCCAGAGATAAAGAGTAGAAAACCAGGGGACAGGCCAGGAGCCGAGGACCGGACTGGGGCAATGCGGTGGGTACCGGTGGGCCGGCCGTGACCCGGACGACGCGAAGGGGCGCCAGAGTTCCCGTTACTAAGGCAACAGTCCGCAAGCCCACCTCCCCTCCCCCACCCGGGCCCCAGCCGGGCCTCTGCTCCAGCCGCTGCCGCCACCGCCCCTGTTTTGTTTCCATAGCGACAAGCTGCGGGGCCGGCTCCAAACATAACGCGCAGTGGAAAACATGCGGCTCGGGGGACCCCCCCCTGCAGCCCCCGTGCGGGGCAGAGCCCCGAGTGGCTCCGGAGCAGTGCAGGCCACGTGCAGTTCGGCAGGAGCCGCAGAACAAGGCCAGGTGCCCAAGATCCCCGTCTCCTAAGCGCACATCGCCTTCGGGGGTTCGAGGCTCCGCTCAACCGAGGCGCCCAGACTCTCCGAGGCGCCCCTGGCCTGCAGCCCCGACACCCTGGGGGAGCCGCCTCTGGATAGGCGGGCGGTCACCCTCCCCCGAAGCCCACAGCCCCGCCTCCAGTCACCCCGCCGCCTCGCAGCCCCAGAAAAGCCGCGCCTTCCCGGGGACCTCCCCTTGCCCCCAGCCCGGAGCCTCTGGAGGGGCGGCGGCTGGGGGCGGAACCGCGTGGGAGAGGGCAGAAGCGTTCGGGGAGATGCTTCCGGGGCAGAGGGCGTGCAAGATGGCGGCGCCCATGGAGCTGTTCTGCTGGTCTGGGGGCTGGGGTCTGCCGTCAGTGGACCTAGACAGTCTGGCCGTGCTGGTGAGGGTGGCGCCGGCGTCCTTGGCTGCGCCCCAGAGGACTGGGGGAGGGGGTCCAAACTAGCCGAGCATCGGAACATTGCCGGGCGGTGCTGGGGGAAACAGGCAAAAACCAGGATTAGCCGATACAGTTTCGGTGCCCTATGCCGTGGTTTCCTAGGATTCGTCTAGCAATGGAAACAGGCTTGACCAGGGGTTTAGGGAGACAGAGTATATCCTTATTTATCTATTTACTACCTGTGTGACCTTGGGGCAGTCCTTTTGGACGATCTCAGGGATCTTGGGATTTGGCCTTCCTGTCGTCTCGGCACTCCTTTTCCTCCTTCTAACTAAACAGCATTTACTGAGCCTATTTGGTGGACCAGACAGTTCACAACCAGACTGTGAAAGAGCTTTGGAGTCAGACTTGATCCATAGCACCTCTACATTCACTCTTTGATTTTAAAAGTACGTTAGGCTTCTCATAAATAGCAAACATTGTCATGCAAAAAAATGTGTAAGATTTGCTCCCTCCCGTCAAGCTATTTAGGGAAAGGCAGACTTGTAACCTTTGAATAACACGCCCAAGTGTAAGATATAACATATACAGGAAGTAGGAATGGCCCACAGAATCTTGTCAAAGAAGGCCATGATCAGTGTTACCAAGAGGGTACTAGTTATGAAAAGCTTCTGAAGATAAGCGTTCAGATAGATGGCAGGAGAGAAGATAAAGGAAGGATTTTCCTATTTGTAATCATGGACATGTCCATAATCTCTCTGAGCCCTGTTTTGCCCATTTGTAAAATGCGAATGGTAATGTCTCTTTTTTGTGCAAAGGTGCTAAGTATAGGCACGACACCTAAAATATTCAGTAAATATTTCTCCTTTTGGTTCCTTGGCCCTTCTGTCTTCTGTTTGCTTCCCTGCAGACCTATGCCAGATTTACTGGTGCTCCACTCAAGGTACACAAGATCACCAACCCCTGGCGAAGCCCCTCAGGTATCCAGTGTCCCTGGGGGTGAGGAAGGGAGTGTGTAAAGGGAATAGCAGGAAACACGCAGGGATGTGGCACAAATGTGTATGAATGGCAATCCCAGCACTAAAGCAGGAGGATCACTGCAAGTTCCAGGCCAGCCTGAACTACCACATAAATATATACATAAATACATACATACATACATACATACGTGCACACACATAATAAATACATACATACATACATAGGCAGCTAAAGATCTGGTGGCCAGCCATACTTTCCCAATGTTAGGAACTCTGCCTGCTCTTCGGACCAGCCATAGAGAAGTCATCTCGGTACCCCACAAGATCATCACCCACCTTCGAAAAGAGGTAGGTGTTTTGGATGGAAGCTACTGGTATGACAGATTCAGTCAGTTCAGTGTAATATTTATTGAACACCAAGCCGGGCAGAGGTGATGCAGATCATTAAGGAACACACATTCTTTTTTATTTATTTATTTCTTTTTTAAAATCAGGACCTTGTACTTGCCAGTCAGGCACTGCTCTCCTGAGCTGTATCCCGGGCCCCTAGGAACACACATTCTGATTGAGGAAGACACATACTCTGTCACTGTGACAGGCAGTAAAGCAGTTGGCTATAGGTTAAGTTCAGAGCACTACGGGGGCATCTGGAGACAGTGCCTTCTGTGTGCTGGGCAGGGAGGGGACAATATGGACCAATAGCATTTGGAAGAAAAAGAAAGTACAGAACAGCAGTTGGCTCTGACAAAGCCCTTAAAGGTGGTACTAGAAAGGAATTTCTAAGGCCAGCTGGAATTACACAGCAAGACCTTATCTCAAGAAAGAGAGAGATAAAGGGACCTTTTTTCCCTTTCAGTGCTAGGAATTGGACCCAGGGCCTCGTGTGCTAGGCAAGCACAGTACCACTGAGTTACATCAACTTTTTATATTTTTATTTTGAGGTTAAGGACACACTAAGATGCCATGCTAACCTCCAACTGGCAATCCTCCAGCCTCTGCCTCTTAAGCTTTAGAAAGAAACTCAGTGACCACTTGTTTTTAGGGACCAGATTGGGCTGGATATGGGGCTTAGGAAGGACAAGGCTTAGAGCCAGGTTGGGGAATTTGAAAGAGCATTACAAGAGTTGGAGACTAACCCTGTGTTATTCACTCTGTCATTGATTGTGTGATCTTGGGCAAATCACTTACCCTCCCAGAGCTGTAAGATCTGTCTATAAAGTCAGGTGGCTTAGCCAACATGCTTTCCAAGGATTCTTCTACTACTCACATCCTGGTTCCAGAAGGGAACATGTTATCAGAAATTCGACCCATTTCCTCATTTCTATTTCCCAGAAGTTAAGGAACTAGAGAATGATTGGAGGGTTGAGAGGCCTAGAGAAATAGGATCCAGATAAAAGTCAAAGTTGTTGGCAGAGCCAGGACTGTGGCCCTGATTCCTTATATATGAACAGAGCTTTTTGTTTCCAAAGTGTTTTCTCCTAAATTATTTACCAACACAGCCACATTGAGAGAACGAGATTACACCCAATTCCACTGGGGAGAAACTAATGATCAGAGACATTTAAGAGACAAAGCTTACTCAGGATGTGAAAGGGTTGCTGAGGAGCCGAGACTGAGGCCTGGGAAGGTAGGGCAGGTTAGACCTGGGGGTATGAGTGGAAGTATGTGTGATGGTGGTGGTACCTAGGCATGGAATGAGTAGACAGGACAGCCAGGGCCAGGAGGGAATAAACCAGGGGGTCCTGGACATGAGTTCATGGGTCCAGAGAGTTGTCCCCTAGTTCTTGAGGCACTGGCTGCAGCCCAACCTTCATCTGAGCTCTGTTCTTCTGGCTTTGTGGAGTCTGGGTCGGAGCAGTTACTGCTAGGAAGTTGCTGTCAGCAGGCGTGTGGCCAGCTTTCCGTGGAAACTCTGGAAGCTGCTTCTAGTTTGTGGCAAGGCCTTCCTTTCCCCTGTGGGCACAGGACCTTGACAGCCAGTAGGCTCCAAGGCCTAGGCTTTTTGCCAACAGCAACAGCCTACTGACTGGGCCTAGAGAAAGAGACTCGGGGGGTAAAGCTTGCTGTACCTTCACTGCAATCAGAGGCCAGAGAGGGGGGTACCATTCCCTCCCGACCTGGAAAGTGCTCCTGTACCGCCCTCCTTGTCCACCTCATGGATATTTCTCCCACAGAAGTACAATGCTGACTATGATCTGTCAGCCCGACAAGGGGCAGACACCCTAGCCTTCATGTCTCTGCTAGAGGAAAAACTGCTGCCAGTGCTGGTAAGTGTACCTGACTTCCCAGCATTCCTGCCTGTGGGGGTAAGGGTCAGAGCAGTGTGAGAGTCAGAAGCCTACCTCAGCTGAGTCAGGGAGGTGCACTGGCTCAGATCTCTCGTTCCTTCCTGCCTGCCCACTCCAGATCCATACTTTTTGGATAGATACCAAGAACTATGTGGAAGTGACCCGGAAGTGGTATGCAGAGGCTATGCCCTTTCCCCTCAACTTCTTCCTGCCTGGTCGCATGCAAAGGCAGCACATGGAGCGGCTACAACTGCTATGTGGGGAGCACAGGTCTGAGAACGAGGAAGAACTGGAAAAGGAGGTACCTCTGGGATACGGGTCTGTAGTAGGAGATGCGCCTCCCGGACGATGGCCAGGAATGTAGTGTCAGGAGGGGAGATGGCACTGTTCCCGTGACTGCAAGCCTACCTGTGTCATCCCTACAGCTGTACCAGGAGGCTCGGGAGTGCCTGACCCTTCTCTCTCAGCGCTTGGGGTCTCAGAAGTTCTTCTTTGGAGATGCGTGAGTCCCACTCTGGTGGCGGAATGGGTGGCTTGGAGGGAAGGTGATGCGTGTTCAGATGCAGTGGCTGGGGTGGGCTTAGGCTCTGGACAAGAGGTCCTTGGGCCAGACGCTGGTTCTGGTGACAGCAGCTGTGTGGTGGGGCTGGAGCCACCACGGTGGTACAGCAGGGTGGGGTGGGAGAGCAGCCAGGTGGAGGAGAGGCCCGCAGGGTTGTGGGGAGCTCAATGGGCTCTTTATGCTCCCTGGGATAGAGCCCCATTCAGGGCCAGGCTGCGCCACCTGGGGAGACCTTTCGTACAAGGTCCAGAACTGTGTGTCCTGTCCCTGTCTGGTAGCTTCCTGCTGCCTAGAGCCCACCTCCCAAAGGCATCTCTCCCCCCACAGCTCCATTTTGAGTCACCTACCCAGATGTCCTCTGCCCTTTTCTTGTTTTCTTTCTTTCCAGTCCTGCTTCCCTGGATGCCTTCGTCTTTAGCTACTTGGCCCTGCTGCTGCAGGCGAAGCTGCCCAGTGGCAAGCTGCAGGCCCACCTGCGGGGCCTGCACAACCTCTGTGCTTACTGTACACACATCCTCAGCATCTACTTCCCCTGGGGTGGCGGTAAGGAGCCAGAGCGGGGGCAGCTCCGGGAGGAGTGGGCTGCTACCCAGGCACTAGCTCCTCTTCCTTTCTTGGCCCACAGCTGAGGTGCCACCCTCACGGCAGACACCAGCAGGCCCTGAGACTGAGGAGGAGCCGTACCCTCGGCGGAATCAGATCCTGTCTGTGCTGGCGGGGCTGGCAGCCATGGTGGGCTATGCCTTGCTCAGTGGCATCATTTCTATCCAGCGGGCAGCACCTTCCCGGACCCCCAGCTCCAGGGCCCTAGGCATGGCTGAGGAGGAGGAAGAGCAGTGATTCGCCTCTGTCCTCCCAGGACTGACATGTTTACTGTCATGCATTCCAGAGGCTCCTTTGCCTCCTCACTGGTGATACAGCCAGAAATGGGGTGCTATGCCCCAAAATAAAACCACTCATACTGACTCAGGCCGAACATTCTCTTTTAAGGGTCTGCCATTTTCCCAGCCAGTAACACAGAATCCTTTGGGTGCCTGAGTGCACGCAGTGGCCTTGGCTCCTGTGGCTGCTTCTGCGCTCATGCTGACATTGCTTTGCATGGGCCCAGTTCTACATCTTCAAGAAAAACAGTCCCCTTTTTTTGGGTCCAGCTTTCTTAGTCCCTTCTTTCCTCCCCCCACCACAATCTTATGTTTGTACAGACAATGAGCTCATCCTGGGCCTAGGCCCAGTTTCCACAGGCAACCAGCACTTAGCACTCCTACAAAAGCATGGAGTCGGAGACACCAGGGTTTCCTGATCTTGCCCTAGGGGCTTTCAGCCCCTGGCACCTACTAAAGAGAAGAGTGAGTCACCTAACCACTGCTCCTGGACTTGTGTCACTGTGAGCTCATCCTAGCCCTGTTGTCCCCTCTTAGCCCCTTCCTTTACTCAGCATATGAACTGACTCTGTCCCTTTAGTGCCATGCCGGGCCCAGGGACCCGCTTGAGTATCTGCACCATCACTGGCGACGCCACAGGTAGGTGTGAATAGAGTAGCCAGGGGAGATGGTCTCCAGGAAGCCAGTGGCGGGGTCCTTGATAGTGAGAGGCACATCCCTAGAGGAGCTGGGAAGGAGAAGAGAGCAAGCATGTGAGCCTGCCAAGGCCACCCCGGTCCAGGTCCAGACCTGCCCACTGCCCTCACCGGTTCAGCACGACCACAACTGCAGAGCCATCCGGACGCAGTAGTGCCACAGCCTGCAAGTCGTTGTCCTCACTGGCCACCAGCCCCACTCGCTGAGACCCCTCTGGAATGAACTTGCTGAATGTGGGAATAAGAATCATTAGCAACTGGCCCAGCCCTCCAGCCATCTGAACACCACCTACCAACTCTTGGCCAGGAAGTCACACCCATAAATCCTGCCAAAGCTCTGTCCTAATTCTGTAGGCCTCAAACCCTGCTGCTTCACCCTGATACCGCCCTCCCATGTCCCAACCCAAGCATCAGGCATCCTGGGATTGGCTGTGTCGCTGAAGCTGCCTAGTCATGTTCTGCAGCGTATCTCAAGGAAGGGTAGGAATGCCTCTCCCAGGCGTTCGACCCTAAATGGCTGAATGTGGGGCAATGTAAGCCTGACGTAGGAGATGACAGGCCTGCTGTAGAATGGGGATGTGTGTCCTCCACTCACCTAAAGTGGCCAAGGTGATAGAACATGGGCTGTTTGTAGAACGTGTCCTTGGCGATGTCCACAATGATGGGGCTGTCGACAAAGTTGCGGACCCAGTTAGGTCCCCCCTCAGGGTTCAGGGCGAGGTTCCAGTCGGTCCAGCCAACTACATGGTAGAGGAGGTTCTGCAGTAGAGACAAAGAAGGGCCAAGGCTCGACATGGGGTTCCTAGTGAAAGCAGTTGGGGTCAGGAGATGAACATGGGCCAGGGGGGCTCCCGTGAGTGAGGGTTCTGTTTTTTTAATAGCAAAGGAGAGATTGCTGTAACGATGGAGGCATTTTAAGGGAAGCCAAGGAAATAGAGGCCAGTGTAACTGTCTGAACCCAAGCATCTGGAAAAGGCATAATCTGAAGGAAAGACCCGACAGAATTACAGTAGCCCAAAATAGCCCCAAAGGGCACGCAGGCAGAGGTGGGGAAGGAAGGACTGTCAGCCCTCTTGAAGTAGCGCTCCAGGTACTTTGTGGGTAGGGAAGTCAGTGACTCACTGTGATGATGCTGTTGCTGTACTGCATCCCACGATCCCAGGAACCCAGCCGTACACTCTGCTCCCAGAACTTGGAGCCCACACAGGCCTCTGAGGCAAAGAGCATGGTGTCCGGGAACAGGCGGTGTGTTGCCCCCAGAGTAGCTTTTGCTGGAGCCAGGAAGTCCAGGTACCAGTGCACGGCGATCCCATGGACATACTTAGCTGCTTCTTGGTCTGTCAGCACCTGTACAGGCAACAGGAAAGAGGCCTGAAGCCAGGCAGCCCGAGCCCTCCACAGGGTTCAAGAAGAGGAACTAGGAGCTCTTGAGAAATGGCCCGCACAGGTTGCTCTAGTAATCAAGTTGGGCAGGGTGGCAGCCAGCACGTGTAATCCCAGGTACTCAGGAGGCTGAGACAAGAGGATCATGAATTCAAGACCAGCCTGGGAAACATAATGAGAACCTGTGTCAAAAAACCAAAAATAATAAAAATACAATGCTTTGAAGATGTTGCTGTGCCTCTGGGCTTCCCTGAGCCCTTCCTGCAGGGCCATTTGCTCACCCTGCTTAGTGTTTCTCAAGCACTCAAGATGAGCTTACGTTCCTATTCCAGGGCTTCTTTACTTGCCCTGAGTACTGCACAGCCGCTCCCCCGGCTCTAGCACTTGCTGAAGTGAAACCTGCTCACCGGGATCTTCCCTAACTGTCTGTATTCAAACTACAGTTGCTGCCCCCTGCTTGCTTTTCCCACAACAGAGTACTAATCAACATTTAATCATTAACATAGTTTAATTTGTCTGCTTCAGAATTTGAGAAGGTAGAAACTGCTGCATGTTTTGTCTGCTATAACCACTACCTAGGACAGTCTCTGGTACTGATTATGTGCTCAATAAACGCACTAATTGAATCAAAGGTATCAATAAATATAAGAAAAAGAAAAATAATCCCAGGGAAAAATAACGTGAGGATCAACTTGGGAATGGTGGTGTAGACCACCCAGAACTTTCACCGGTGGGTGGTGAAATCCCACCCATTGGGAGACTTGGGCAGGAGGGTCACCTTGGGTTCAAGCCCAGTAAGATCCTGTCAGGAAAAACAAAACAAAACAAAAATAACTTGAGGATCATCTTCATGAAGCAAGTAGAGAGTTACAAGATGGAACAAATGCAAAGAGTTGCGACAGGAAGGCACTCTAAGCTTGGAGCCAATTGTTTGGATGTTAGATTTGGGGTTTGCTAGGGCACCCACAGGGATCCTAGGCCTTACCACCTGTGCCCAGTGAGGCAGCAGCAAGCGGTTGTCATCCAGCATGATCAGCCGGATGTCACGATGAGTGCTGTTGGCAAGGGTTGGACCCAGGTCACGGGCAATGAAATCTCGCTGGTGTTCAGGAGTGAAGCCCAGACATTGGAAGGGGTACCCACTCATCAGCCCTGCAGAAGGCTCATTCTCAACGGTCACCGCCCAGAACTTTAATTGATGCTCGGCATAGGCATCCAGGAACCTAGGAAGAGAAAGGGCAGGCGTGGTCATAACCCAGAAAATGGACCACAACCCTCTGATGTTGGAGTGGGGACAACTAAAAGGCCCGATCTGGAAGGCTCAGTAGGTAGGAGAGGCTGATGTAGAAGTGGCACCACGTTGAGGGGTGGGACATGGATCAGATGTCTAAAGAGGAGGGTGGTCCAGGTCCCATGGCCTCGCTGATCCCTTACTTGACAAAGTATTTGGCCCAAGTCTGGTGGTAGATGTCCCCTGGCTGACCCTTGAGCGTCCCCTTCCCATTCACTGCCCCATTGGTCTTGAGCCAAGTAGGTGATGTCCAGGGACTGGCGAAGAGTGAGACAGAGCGCTGGGACATTTGTAGGGCTCTGTGAATCAGGGGTATCTAGAGACAAAAGTAGTGAGGAAAGAGACACCGAGGGGTGGAACACAAACCAACCCAACCAGCACTTCAGGTTCAGCCGTCAACCCGCACCTTCCCCGCCAGGACAAAGCAGCAGCAGCAGCAGCAGTAGCAGGTTTTATATCCCTCTGCAGACTGCCCTAGCTGGACTCCCTAGACCCCCAGATATGAATGGCATCGGAGCCCGAGGCAACCAAAGTGCCCACCTTGAGCTTGGTATCTTCCTCGGCAAGGCTGAAATTGTGCAGCTGGAAGTCATCTGGGGTGTCATCATAAGTATAGGTGCGGATGGAGAAGTCACAGCTGGCCATGGGTACCCGGATAATGTTATATTCAATCCCTGCAGAGGGTGATCGAGATACAGGAGTCTGAATCAACAGGAGAACCTGGACCAGGGCTTATCCCTTGCCAGTCCTCAGTAGAGTCTCAAGACCAGAGAATGTGGTACACGGCTGGGCACAGTGGAGGTCTGCACCTAGGTAAAGTACAAGCCCTCTGAGCCTGAGATTCCCACGCATGTAGTAGAACACTAACAGAGCAATCTTATTCCAGTGGCATTAAGGAACTAAATATCAGAGAAACATGAAAAGATACAAGGAAGGGTCAAAGAAAAGTGTCAGCCGCATTGTGTCCTCTGGTCCCACTCCTCCTCACCTTCTTTAGAGAAGTATGATTTGAGTAACAAATTCTGGGCAGGGGGTGACAAGGCAAGGATATTGAGAGCGGCAGCATCTGTCATGGCCCCTCCAAATCCTTTCACTTTCTGGAACTTTTCTTCTGGCTGCAGGGTCAGTAGAAGCCCTGAGGACACCAGCAAGGAAGAAAGGGCATCAGTGCCCAGCAGAGAAACTCCTCATTGGCCACTGGCATGACTTAGGTCCAGGAGGACTGAGCCTGGTGGAGGGAGGGATGGGGGAGTGGTCACCTGTGCCAGTACGATTGGCCTGGAAGTCACCCACACTCAGCTCCATCCGACGTCCACTGCGTGTACTCTCATAGCGGCTGAAGCTCCCCAAGGCTGGGAAGGTCACGGGGTCAAGAGAGTCACAGTAGGTGGCATTGCAGACACAGACCACCGAGCTGTAGCCAAAGCTTTTAGGGATGCAGGGGTGGGCACCTGGAAGAAAAGCACAGGCAGAAGCAAGAGCAGTGGACAGGTAAGGGCAATAGATGTGCCAGTTAGGGGAAAAGACATCAGTCTCAAATACCCACTTCCTGGATCCCCATCCCAGTGCTGGTCTCAATCACTCCCCAAGGTTTATCCAGTGCCTATAAGAAAGTTCACCATGTGTATGCTGGAAGGCTACCAAAGGACCACAGAGCAGGAAGGAGCCTTGGTGCTCTTCTCCTTGGCACTCTTACCTGATGCCCATACCACCGCCTGAAGCAGAAGCAATCCTGTGAGGCTGGCAGTCATGATGCCGACCTTGCCCAGGCATTTGGGACATTCCTAAGAACAGAATGAGGAGTAGCTAGAAGGCAAGTCCTCTCCAGCCCTCAGTCAGCTACCCTCCTGGCAGGCACTGTGCCACTGAGCTAGATCCTCAGCCCTTTACCCTCCCGGCCAGGGTTGGGTGCCTATGGGTGAGCACATCCTAGCTTTCTATCTTGATCAAGGATGGGACAAGGTTCACAAAGTGCCAGATACAACCCTCTCTGCAACCCCTCTGCTGGAGACAGCTTTCTGTCCACCCTAAACAAAGATTCACCCTACCCCTCTTCCCATCCATTTCAGCCTCAGCTCCTCCCTCTCTCCATCTGCTGAAAAAGCCGCAAGGGCTTGCTTTCAGAGGCTGCCAAATGCCAGGCACAGTGGTGTAATCCTGGTTACTTGATTATGACTGTAATCTTGGCTACTTGGGACACTGAAGCAAGAGGATTACAAATTTGAGGTCAGCCTGGACAACTTAGTGAGATCTTTTATCAAAATAAAACAAAAAGGGCTGAGATGTAGCTTGGTACATGCTGGATTCAATCGCCAGTACCAGAAGGAGAAAAAAAGGAGAGAAGGTGAGAGACACAGACAGAAAGAGGAAGTCTCAATTACTGCGATTCCTGGTCCACTTACCTCTACTGAAGGACTTGAAAACTCCATCACATCTGGTTACTTGATGAAGAGACGACTGCAGGAGTTCCAGAGTCAGAAAGATAAGAGGATCTACGAGAAAAAAATACACGTGCACATATATACTGCAGCCATAGGTACCTGACTATCCCTATAGGTCAATTCCGGTCCTGCGAAAAGAAAAGATGGGTCATGTGACAAGGATGGGATGTCACATGACACAGGAAGTGAAGCAATTGCAGCCATATTTCTAATGGGCAATTGACCTCTTCTTTTTTTTTTTTTTTAAACCCAAGACAGGGTCTCACTATATGGCCCAGACTGACCTCGACTCAGTGATCCTCCTGCCTCAGTCTCCTGAGTACTGGGACTATAAGCATGTGCCACCACCACAGCTAGCTCAGGAGTTGGTCTCTGGAAGACAGGTGTGGATGTGTATGATAATTTTGGGAAGAGCCTAGAATGTAGCTTTGAAAAAAATGAAAAAGATTTGAGTGGAGTTGTGTTGAGCCTCCTAATTCCCAGATAAGGTAAAACACATTCCCAGAGAAGGTTCTGACATCTTGAGAAAAAATGGAAAGTGAAACTAGCAAGGGCTGATACTCAGCAATAGAGCATTCACATGACATCTACAAAAACCCTGGGTTCAGTCCCCAGGACAACAAGGAAAAAAAATATATAAGTCAGTAAAAAAGAGACTCACTCCTCAAAATGCTGAAGCCACAGAGGTGTGTCTGTGTGTGTGTGTAGTCCCAGGAATTAGACCCAGAGGCTCATGAAAGCTAGGCAAGCACCTTACCACTGAGATACATCCCCAGCCATTTAAAAAATTTTTTTTAATTTTGAGACAGAGTAACTCCTTAAATTGCTTGATCTTGAGATCTTCCTGCTTCAGCCTCCTGAGTAGCTGGGATTACAGGTGTGGGCCATAGTACCAGCCTTACAGATTTAAGGCCCAATCTTTGCCCTAAAAGAGGCCTATAAGCCACCACAATCAGACACACAGATATCTACAGATAAAGACAGAAATGGTAACATGTGTACTTGGAGAGTTCCCTGGGATTCAGAGAGAACACCCATGCGTTTAGAGTAACCAAGAAGGTTTCCTGGAGGAGGAGGAGTCCCTAGCTGCACAAGTACAGGGAGGGTGGTTCTTGGGATGAGAGAGCCTGAGGAAATTTGTGGCTGGTGATGCACCTTTCTGTGCCCCTTTTGTTCCATAATCAGATATCCCGACTCAGAAACTGGAGTGTGCTGGGGGCTGGGAGGACAGCACGGTCCTAGAGTTTCTAAAGCCTCAGTGGAGCCCCAGCATCGCAAAACAAAACAAAATAAACACCCAAATCAGGAAGTACTACGCAGAGTTAGATCTTAGGATGCTGCCCACGGTGCTGCTCCATGAAGCACATCAAATGATCAAATGAGATTTAGTGGGAGTGGCACGCACAGTCCATCCTGACTAATCCACCTCTGACAGTCTGTTTCCTCACAGTAAGACAGAAGCAACCCCACAAACCCGAAGGTAATCATGGGCATCAGAGAGCACTGTGCTACAGACACAGTAGACACTGGGAACCATTTGTTTACGTTGGTTTTTTTGGTACCAAGGATTGAACTCACAACCTCGTACCTGCCAGGCAGGGGCTTATGCCAATGAGCTAAATCCCCAGCCCCTTGTTTATGTTGTTATTGTACTAGAGATTGAACCCAGGGCCTTACACCAAGATACATCCTCAGCTAGCCTATTTTATTTTATTTCATTTTATTTTTTGAGACACAGTCTCATAAAGTTGCATGGACTGGGTTCAAACATGGGACCCTCCTGGCTCAGCCTCCCAAAGTGCTAGGATTTCAGGTATTGGCCACCATGCCCTGCTTACTGATTTGTGTATGAGTCCTTTTATAACTTTTGAACCATCTCAGTGAAGCCCTTCCAAGACACTTTCCACATAAAGTTGACCATTTCTTCTGGGGCATATAACCTCAGTGAGACCAGCAAGATTTGAATCCTGGCTGTTTGACCATTGGTCAGTTTATTTTTTTCCCATTGGTCAATTCTTACTCTCCACTATCTCCCACCCATAAAAAGGGAGCAGTAGCTCTTCTCTCACAGGATTATTTTGGGGTTGAGGCGTGGTCATGTGTATCTAGTACATCGTTGATGCCTTATGTCACAACCACCAGTGCTTAAGAAAGAACTGAGTTCCTTGAAGGAAATATCTTAGTCACCTTGGTCACCTCATAGCCTTGTGAAGAGGCCACTCCTGGCTCAGTGTCAAGGCGTTGGACTGAAGGGGACTATCTATGTGGCTGTGTCAACATCCACTCCACTCATACTTGTTTTTCCAGGAAGCACCGGGCAGGATTTAGAAGGGCAGGTGCATCACTTCCAGCTCATTCCATTTGGCTCCTTCACTCCTCCAGTTCAGCAGTGCCCACCCGGGCTGGCGCTGCCCAGGCACAGCCACAGATACTGCCTGTGCAATTCTCCATCCGCCCCTCCCTCTCCTGTTGGGTTTAGAGGCCCCTTTCCTCCCTATTTCTCTCTCTCTCTGAGGAAGTCTCTTGTTTCTCCTCCTTCTCCTCCACCTTTTTTTTTTTAAACAGATATCACCCTCAGTCACCAGAGAATGAATATTTATTTACTTTTAGGGCAGTACTGGGGATCAAACTCACGACCTCATGCTTGCCAGACAGGCACTTATGCCACTAAGCTAAATCCCCAGCCCCTCCTCCACCTTTTTTTGCATTATTTTCAGAGAAGGTCTGGTTAAATTCCCAAGCTGGTCTTGAATTTGAAATCCTCAAAAAACAAAAAAAAGACTTAGGGCACTGGGCCACAGAACAACCCACTCGCCTCCCTGGAAAGCAGCCGTGAGCCTACCGGCGCACGGGCTGAGAATCAAACCTCCGTCCCACCCCACCCCACCCCCATTAGCAAATGGGAGCCAGAGGTCTGACCATTTCTTTGGAGGATGACCGTATGCAATATAGCAAATACGGGGGATTTCCTTCTACCTTCTCTTTGAAGGCAAATATTGTTATCACTGTTTTGCTTTGTTTTGATTAATTGTATTGCTCTATTTAATACTCTGTTTTGATAGGTTTTATGATGTTCTGCATTTGATTTGATTTTGCTATATCTGATTGAAAGGACAACTATTGTGAAGATAACGAGATATACTATGGTACCTATTACTGTTATCCCGGTATCCTGCTGTGAAGTTCTATCCCAATTTCACTGCATTGTCTTGACTGGCTTTATTCTGTCTTGTTCTGTTGTATTTTACTACCTTCAAAATAATAAAAAAAATTTAAAAAGAAAGAAAGAAAGATCCCTCTGCCTCAGCCTCTCTAGTAGCCAGGATTACAGCTACCATGCCTAGCTTGTTCCTTCTTCTTATCCTCCCTCCTCTTTTCAGTATAAGGGACTGAACCCACAATCCTGGTACAAAAAAAAACAAACAAAAAATTCAAAACAACAACAAAAGCCGATTAGGCCTAGAAGCAAAAATTGTTGTAATTTTATCTTCCAATAAAGCATATTTATTTATTTATTTATTTATTTATTTATTTATTTATTTATTTATTTATTGAGACAGAGTCTCACCATGCATTTCAGGCTGGCCTTGAACTCAATCTATAGCCCAGGCTGGTCTCAAACTCACAGTGATCCTCCTACCTCAGCCTTCCAAGTGCTGGGATTACAGGCATGCACCCCCACAACCAACCTGATAAAGTATATTTTATTTAAATTTCTTTCTTCATAATGATGTCCTAAATGATTGTGCTTTTTCTTTTTAAAATGTTTGTAAAACTTCTTTATAATTTTATACAATAAAGTCCTGCCAATCTATATTGGACTTTGTTGGTACTGATTGTTGCACAGAACATTCCAAAGTCAAGGGAAATGAAGGCCAACCTTTCCTTGACCTTACAGGTCAGACATTCCCTCCATCCACTCAGTGCTTAGGGGCTTCCTTCCTGCCTCAAGGAAGGACATGAGACAATTTCTACTTCAACTGTCTACTTCAGGTCACTGCAATACCCACCAGTGGCTTCCTAACAGGTGGTCACAAACGTGTCCCACTGTCTCCTTTGTCCAGCACTTTTTTTTTTTTTGGCAACACGCTCTTCTATGTAGTTCAGGCTGCCTTTGAACTTGCAGGAATCTTCCTGTCTCGGCCTTTGCAGTGCTGGGATTACAGCTGTGAGCAACCACAACCAGCTGTCCGTCACTTTTTTAAAAACTTAGCTAGATTTATTGAGGACCCGCTGTGTGCTCCGCACTGTGCTAACTTCTTGCAGGGAAAAAGATGCAGATTGTGCCTAAGATATCCACAGGCTGCTTAGTGGAGCTGGGTGGGCTTGTGTGAGATCCGGCTGAGCCCCTATGCTTTGTAGGTACTTTGCTGTCTCATTTACTCTTGATAACAGTTCATGGGAGCTAAGCTATTTTTTTTATCTCTGTTTCCTGGATGAGCAAACTGAGGTTCACAGAGTCCAGAGTTCTAGGACTGGTGTGAGGCGAAGACCTCCTGGTCTGCGTTGGTGTGACACTGTCAGAAGGTGTCCTATGATTCCTTTTTATTTATTTATCTATTTTTTTGGTACCGGGGATCAAGCTCACGACCTCGCACTTGCCAGGCAGACACTTAAACCACTGAGCTAAATCCCCAGCCCAATGATTCCTTTTTATTTATTTATTTATTTTTGAGATGAGGTCTTGCTGTGTAGTTCAGGCTGGCCTTGAATTCTCTGTGATCCTCCTGCCTCAGCCTCCAGAGTGCTGGGATCACAGGTGTAGACCACCACTCTGGGCCTATCTCATGTGAATTTCAAATGTTCTTTACCTTCAGACTTTACCTTCTGCTTCCAAAAACAAAATACAAACCATAAGAATGGATCTCGGCCCCTTTCAGCTCCCAAGCCTGCACTCTTAATCTCCTCTCCTCAGGTATTGGTGAGGAGAGGTCCCTTCACCCCTGGGCTAGTTCCCTCCTGTGTGTTCCAGAGTCTCATTTTCTGCCACTTGCTCTGAAATCTGGCCTTGTCAACTCTACCCTTTTGCCCTGACAGATTTTCTCCAGTCCTCACTCGATGCTATCTGATGGCCCTTCCTCAGACCAGGATCTCAGTCTCCACTGACCCACCCCTGCCTGGCACGGCACCCTTCCCCCTGCAAACCCACCCCAGTGTTTCCGCAGCTTCTCCACCAGCTCGCCCCAGTTACTCACCGCCCCAACAGTGGCTACATTTCTCAAGAGCTCCTGCTGTCATCTTGATTTATTACCTCTTAAGACAGTTCCTTCCTTGGCCTGAAGAACTTCCTGGGGTTTTTTGTTTTGTTTTGGTTTGGTTTTTGTATGGAGGATCGAACTCAGAACATGCGCTTGCCAGGCAGGCGCTTGTGCCGCGGCCCCTCTCTGTTCTTTCAGCCTCATGTACCCTAACTTGCTGTTTCTACTTGATTGAACACTCCCCTTACCTAGGGCTGAGCTCATCACCTCCCCAACGCGCTCCCAAGCCGCCTCTTATGGCCCTGCCCGCTGCCTTGCTTGGTTTCTGAGCATTCTTAAGCCTTTGCTAGCCCTGTGCTTTGGGCCAGGGCGCCTTGTTCTAGGGCACTCTTTACTTTTCTGAAGGTACTGACCTCAGTTTATAGTCCTACCTTCATTAGGGGATCACTGGATGACTAGACTGTCAGCTCCGCAAGGGGTAGGGGCATGGTCTGTGTTTGGTCACCAGTTTTCTCACAGGCTGGCCATGGGTCCTGGCACTTAGCAGGTGAGTAATGTTTGTTGAAAGAAAAAAAAATAACTGGTCGCCGGGCATGGTGGCTCACACCTGTAATCCCAGCACTTGGGAGGCTGAGGCAGGAGGATCGTTGTGAGTTCAAGACCAGCCTGGGCTACAAAGTGAGCTCAAGGCCAGCCCGAACTGCATAGAGACCCTGTCTCAAAAAGACATAAAAAAAAAAAGGAAGAAAAAAAACTTAGCTAGGCCTGAGGAATGTAGCTTGGTAGTAGAGCACTGGATTCAATCCCCGTACAGAAAAAAAAAAAAAGAAAACAAAAGAAAAGAAAGAAAGAAAGAAAGAAAACTAAGCATTGTGGCACAGGCCTGTAATCCCAGATATGGGGAGCCTGAGGCAGAAGGATTGAAAAATTGAGCCCAGTCTCCCAGGTATGGTGGTGCCAGCTTGTAATCCCTGGGAGGCTGAAGCAGGAAGATTGCAAATCTAAACCCAGCTTGGGCAATTCAGCAATTTTGTGAGACTCTGTCTCAAAATTTTAAAAATAATAATAAAGTTAAAAAGGGCTAGGGATATAGGTCAGTATAAAGACCCTAAATTCAATGCCTAGTACAGAAAGCAAAAAAGTTTGAGGCTAGGTTCAACCTGGTCTCTAAAGAGGAAAAAAAGAGTTGGGCGTGGTGACGTTAATTCTAGCACTTGAGAGGCTGGAGCAGAAGAAGCGTCTTGAGTTAAAAGTCAGCCTGAGCTACACAGTAAGACACACTCACACTCACACTCACACACACACACGGAACAGTCAACACACACTCACACACACACACACACGGAACAGTCAACACACACTCACACACACACACACACACGGAACAGTCAACACACACTCACACACACACACACAC
>PVLA01014145.1:0-32426 GCA_004027455.1 Hydrochoerus hydrochaeris
ATCCATCCATCCATCCATCCATCCATCCATCCATCCATCCATCCTTCCATCATGTACTTTATGTATCCATCAGTCATCCACTTAACAAATCTATGATATCCATCTATAATCTATCCATCTTCTCTCTGTGTCTGTCTCTAACGTGTATAACTAACTTATGTCATGTATTTACTCATGTTTCACCTCTTTTTCAATGTATCTCTGTGTCTACCCATCCAACTATCTGACCATCTATTCTTCTCTGTAGCTTTCCATCATCTGCCATACCTATACATCCCTCTATCTTATAGGTGCTGGATAATCTACTCAACACTTCCCTTTGTGCGGAGCGTGAGATTTTATTCCTGAGCTGCTGCATATGTTGTAGGACTAACAATAACCCCATGGGGCCAGTGTAGCCGGGCTGGGGTTCAGATACAGTCTCTTTGCATGGTCTAACAACTTCCCTCTGAAAGTCCCCAGCTCTCTGTGTTTCGGTGGTCCATACATTTTCAGCACTTCATCATGCATCGATTAATGAAGTAGCCTTTAGAATAATGAAGTGGAAGAACTGAGTTACGTGCTGGTTCTGTGCGGAGCAAAGGAAGCAGGTGTGAGATGTGTAGAGAGGTTTTCAAGGCGCACATCTGTATCCCTGAGGCAGGAGCAGTGGATAACCGAGGCACCATGCCAAAACATCCTTCGTAACATTAAAAAAAATTCTAGCAGTGATGCAAGTCATATTTTTAAAACCTCCTCTTCTTTCTATATCCTCTAGAATTCTAATCGTAAAATATTTTGGAAAATTATTTTCTGTATCCACGTATGCAAATTTTAAAAAAGAAGAAAATCTGAAACTCCAAATGCAACAACAACATGTTTGAAAACATGACAAACTGTTAAGTATTGCTTACAAATTGTTAAGTATAAACTTCCTCTTAGTAATTTATAAAAGGTCGACCTTATAAAGTATTTGTCCAGGGGCAAAGAAGGTATAGACAACTCTGACCCTAAATTCATTACTCATGAAATTTGTATCCATTTTTCATGCTTGTTTGCAGGATGTCTTCAAATTAAATTTGTGATAAAACTTGTATTTTTCTACAAAAAAAACAAAAACAAAACAAAACAAGAACAGAAAAAGCATGGCTCTTTTGATGGATCTATAAAATGCAGCGATGCAGAGTTTGGCAAACCTATAGAATTAGCAGCATAATCATTATGCAAGGCAATAAGTGTTTAATGAGCACTGTTTTGTATTGAAGGTTCAGGATCTGTGGTTGCTTTTGCAGAACCCTTAAGAGACTGGCAAGATAAAACATAGATGAACAGAGCCAGAGACAGCTAAAGGACCATAATTTATTTTCAGGTATAATTTGGAGGCACAGAAATGATTCTTTCAAAAAAAAAAAAAAACCATAGCAGACAAAACAATCCTGAGATCTATTAATTTGACATCATACTTATGTGGTTAGTTATGTTCTGTTTGTCGAATAAAAATGAATTTATTTCTGAGTGTGTTCAAACTTTTATTTATATTTTTGGGCTCGGTCTAAGAAGTTGGAAAGACCTATTATAAATTTAAGTATGTCTCTGTGGTAGAAAAAAAATCAAATGATACAGATTTGCTTAAATTCTCAAGTGTTATGGACAGATAATCCTTCAGTATATCATTTTGTGTGTAATTAAATGCAAAATTTTGATAAGAAGGATGAGTTCTGGATTTCTATGGCATAAGAGCATAAATATAATTAACAATAATGCATTATATGACTTAAAGTAGAAGAAACAAATTTGAATGTAATCACCATAAAGTGATAAAAATTTAAAACGGTTGCTAAGTAAATTATCCTGAGTGGATCATTACCCAATGCGTGCATGAACCAAATACTGTATAGTCTCCCTAGTGTAAGTAAGAAATGGTAAGAGTACAGAAGATTTTATGGAAATCATGGTTCACCATTATACTGCTTTGACGTCTTACGTTTTCATTCATTGGTTGGAATGGTTTTATTCTGTTTTGTTTGATCTTATTATATGTGATGGTATGAATAGGTACTTTGAATAAAAGACAATATGGCAGCCAGTGTTGATTTACTATCATCTTGCTCTGAAGTCCTACCATGCTCTTGTTTTTCTATTACCATTGGTTCTATCACATTGTGTGTTATTGGATTTTAATATGTATGATAGTAGAAACAAAATTTTCATGAAAAATGAGACAATATAGCAGCCATTGTTCATCTTGGGTTATTTGGTTCAGAATGTCTTGGAATACTTCCATTCTCTTGAGTTGTTTTATTCTACTTTGTTATGTTTGACATTATTGTGTGTAAAGCTAAGCTCAACTATTTCAAAGAAAGAGACATTATGATAGCTACTGTTAATATCCAATTGTCATGTTGTGAAGTGCTGTGTTGCTTACATCATTCTGTTCTGATCTGCTTAGATCTGTCCACTTTTATTTTATTCTCTTTAAATTAAAAAAAATTAAAAAAATGTTACATTCTGCTTCCCAAAGACGTACAAACATGTATCAGTAATGAATTTCACCAATTTTTTAAAAATCATAATGGGCAAAAGGAGCAACAAAAGGGGCCAGAGAGGTAGCTCAATGGTAGAAAGGTATCTGACATAATTGAGGTCTTGAGTTCATTATCCAGCATGGCAGAATAATAATAATAACAATAATAATAATATAAAAGCAAATGTAAACATGTATAAGTGAGTATTTACATATTTATATGCATATTAGAATTCATAGCCTATTCATGATGCCTACATTGAAAAGACGTTATACCATCTTTACCCTAGATTTACAATTTATTTCATTAATAGTACAGCATGGGTACCTGTTCAGGTTGATCAGCTGATGACATCTGTTTATTCTTCACAAGTCTTTCTTTTCTTGAGATGAACAAACAAACATGGAAATGAAAACCATTTCTGTAAATATACTTGAAAAAGCCCCACCAGATATTTGACTATTAACCACATGTGACATAAACTAGCATGCATGACTGCAGTTTTAAAAAGGATAACAATAATTTTCCTGTTCTGAAATTTAAGTTTTAAAGGATAAACTTTTCTGACGAACAGTTTGCAGTTCCAAGCAATCCACGTAGAGAGAACAACACGATAGGATCCCAGAAAAGGGAAACTGCTTTGCTTATCTTGTGAATCTTTCAGTTCTGCTCATAGAGAGATTGGAGATTAAAACCACCTTTTAATAACAGACATCCACTGGAAAGTGTGCTCCACACAGAGCAAACAGCTCGACTCAAACTGGTTTAAAAGTAAAAACCATTGTCTCCTCTGATGTAAGTGTGGGGAAAGGCAAGGTCTGAGAACATGATGGTCCAACCCTTCTCCCTTCCTCCTGCTTCCATGGCAACAGCCTCCTTAGGACAGAGGCTGTTGCCAAGAGCAACCAGAGCTTCCTCCTCTGCATCCTGATGGAAGAATCATGACTTGTCTGTGTTTCCCAGGAGTTCATTGTCCCAACTGCCATGGGTGAACTTCTACTTGGAGAGATGCAGATTTGTTTCATAATCAGATCCTGACACAGAGCTGACTCGGGTAGCATCCACAGGGTGCCACTGTTTAGACCTAAGCTAACACTCTCCCTTTTATCCAAAATGCTCTACAATTTCATCTCATTGCATTCTTCATGTAGCCATTTACAGTGGTGGCAAGGTGGCAAGTTTGGGGCTGGAGAGGTCTCAGCTAGAAAGTACACATTTCCCCAGGCATGGTTGGATGGTGGTGGACCTGAGAGAATGAAAGCCCAGATATTCTTAATGCCTGGCCCAAGGATTTATCCCTCTATGGGTCGCAACAGATGAGCTTTGTCATCTGGTGTGACTGCAGCTGTGCTTGAAATAATGGTCTTGGAGATGTCAAGTTAGTTGAGCCAAGAGCATTTTCGAAAGCAATTGCTGCTGGGATCTAAACTCTGCAGGGTGTAGCATGTGCTGATGATACAGAAGGCAGCCTTTGCTCCTGTCAAGCAATGTGGAGGTCACAGTGGCTTCCACAGTGTGATATTTATAGCTGAGTAACAAAAACAATAGAAGCGTGACTTCATTTCCCAGTGCATCTTTTTTTTTGCTATATTCACTGGACTAGGCATTTTATCAAAAGAAAAGTGTTTCAATACTTGGGGATGTTCATTCAGATTTTATAATGCAAACTGCATTAAAAACTAGTAAAATTTATACGGCAGATAGTAAAAGTCAATAGACATCGTCTTAGAGTTCTAAATAATTCTCTGCACAAGAGTAGACTTTCAAATATCACTATTTTACCAATTTGTATATATTTATTAGCCATCCATCCATCCATCTATCCACCCATCCATCTATTCATCCATCCACCCATTCAACCACCCATCCATCCATCCATCCATCCATACATCCATCTATCCATCCACCCACCCACCCACCCATCCACCCATCCATCCATCCATCCATCCATCCATCCATCCATCCATCCACCCATCCATCCACCCATCCACCCATCCATCCACCCACCCACCCATCCATCCATCCACCCATCCACCCACCCATCCACCCATTTATCCTCCCATCCACCCATCCATCCATCCACCCATCCACTTATCCATCCTTTCCATTTGTCTATTCTTTGTCTGTCATTTGATATTATCTGTCTACCATCTATCTATCTAACATCCTTTGTAAGACAGAAACAAATATTATTGTCTAATCTTCTTCTGTATTATCACAGGAGAGTGTGAATTCAATATACAAGGCATTTTACAAGGCAAAGGCATTTGTGTCTTTATTAATATTAATGTTTCAAGAACATGAAAGCTTTGAGAAAGGCACATGAAAATCTAGTAGTAGTTGGCCCCTAGGGTTCCTATTCCATTTGATTGGGCATAAATGAGCCCACATGGGTAGGATTTACTATAGTCCCTTCTCTTCTTTCTCTTCCACACCCCATTCCTGGGCACCTTTCCTATTTTAACGAGAAACCATGACTTGTGTAGAATAAGTAACAAGGAATTTCGGACACCTTGTGGCAGTAATTGTGGGAAGGTGCAGAGGACAATTAGGCATGGTAGTTCACAGGTGTGCGGTAAAGTTTATCATACAGATGGTAAGCCTGCCACAGAGAAGGAGACTCATTTTACAAATGGAGATTTCTATTATCTGTGCAAAAGGAGATTCATGGCCCTGTTTTTAGACAGAAAACAGACAGGCCTGTATTTCCTCCTGCAATTGAATGGCTTTGGTTCAAAACAAATCATATGCAAAGTGATATATTTTGTAGTGACAGCGTCTGCTCTCTGCCTCTCTTTCTCTCTGTCTCTCTCTCTCCTGTTTTTTTTCTTCCTTTCTTTCTCAACCTCTTTCATATTTGCCTCTTCTCTTCTCTTGTCTTCTCGTCTTCTCTTGTCTTCTCTTGTCTTCTCTTGTCTTCTCTTGTCTTCTCTTGTCTTCTCTTGTCTTCTCTTCTCTTCTCTTCTCTTCTCTTCTCTTCTCTTCTCTTCTCTTCTCTTCCATTACACTCTATTCTATTCTAATCTATCTCTCTATCTATCTAATTATGTATCTGATTATCTATCTACTTAATTATCTATCTATTCTAATTATCTATCCATCTAGTATTTTCATCCATGGCATATTTATGTGTGCACATATTTATTTCTCACATGTAAATGTCTATGGTGTACTAAACACTGGTGGTCAGCTTAAACACCAGCTGAACTGGGTCAGCATGGTGCTGAGTGGGGATGACCCACCCGAGGACTGTTACCTGCATAAACCGGTGAACCGGAGAAGAAGCGCGTGCTGTTATTTCTCTGTAGTGTCACTGTTGTTTGGTGGTGTTGGTTCTCCTGTTGCAGTTGGTTCTCCTGGAAGAGTTAGTTGAGCTTCTTTCCTGAACTGATCTTTGCTTTTTTCATCATCGGAGACGCTCACGACCTTATTGCTGAGGGCGGCTGTGGTTCCCTTGGGGGCCCTCTGGTCCTTAGGTTGAGCATAGCTTTCTGGCTCTGGGGGGGAAGATGTGCACTGCACAATCTCTAGGCGAAGCTCATCATGCTGATTTCCTGATGATGAACTCGGCTGTTATCATCAGGGGAGTTCAGTACCTCGTTGTCCCTGAGGATGGCTGTGGTACTTTTTTGGGGGAGCCCTGTTCTTTATTCTGAGTGTTGCTTCTTGGTTGCAGTGCAGACCCCTCCGCCTGCTGGCACAGATCCTTCATCCCACTGCGACAGACTTTCCAGCTTCCACCGCTGACCTTTGGGCCTTCCCAACACAGATCCATGAAACAGACTCGCATGAGACATTACCATGGGCTCTAGGTCTGCATTTTGGACTCGTGAAGAACATTATCATAGGTTCTAGGTTTTCAGCTGGACTGATACAGGTTATTACCAGGGGATCCAGTCCCTCGACCAGATCTAGGTTTTTAGTGTTCTGGACAGATTTCCTGCACTTTCTTTGTGTTTGACTCCTTATGTGGCCATTATAAGTAAATACTCTAAATTATATGTCCTGTTTTGTCTTGTTCTCCTTGGAAATCCTGTCTACCATAATGTCCATCCATCCCTAAGATTTCTATCTCTCTGTCCACATTTTCACATTCCATATTCTTCTATTGTATTGTATTGTATTATCTGTCTGTCTGTCTTTTATCCATTGAACTATCATCTATCATCAATCATCTATGAATCGACCCATCCAACTTGATCTAGTTATTTTGTGATGTCTAATAATTACATTTATTTGGAGAATTGGGATATATAATATATTCTACATACACTATGTACCATCTTGATCATTTTTTATCAACTCTGCTCTCCAACCTCCGTTTTCCTCTTCCCACGAAGTCTTGTTTCCGGCCATCTCTCCTTTCATCCATCCAACATAACTAACGCTTGGGCTCTCTGCAACATTTTTATACCTATATTTTTAAAAGTACTGCTGAGACAAACCAACATTTAGCCATTAACTACTATCACGAATATCTGCAAACACAAAAACTTACCCACTAGTGGAAAGGTAAAAAGATCGAGTAACTTGCTTTGTAACTTCGAACGCCATGCATTTTCACTCCATCAGTTTTACTTGTTATTTTAAATTTTTAGAGTTAAAAAATTATTTCCATTTTTAAGTTTCAGGGCACGTGGCAAGAATCAATTTAGTTTTCTCATCTTCATTTTTTTTTTCCAGGTCAAAATCTGTCCTCTCCCAGGGAGAGAAGAATGAAAGATATAGAAAAAGACATACATACCTTATACATCTATGGCACATAAGTTCTGCATCTTTCCTAAAAAGTAAAATCATGGAATTTCTTCTTGCTTTTGCAGAGGTCACATGGAAATTGTAAAGAAGCTTGAAGAGAGCTATTATGCTTAAATCTTCTGATTCTTGGAAACCTGGTTTTACCAACTTTCCATCTACTAGCTTTCCCCAAGTCCTACTGAGTTCTTCTTTGGTGGATTATGTAAGTCAAGAGGGTGTCCTACCTCATTAGGCCAGCATTGGCTTAGAAGCTCTTGTCTTGACCTTATTCTTCTTACTGAAGTTGAAAATAGCTGTGCTTTTTGATGAGTAGAAAGGGGTTACAAGCAATCCTTAGAAAAAGATCATGCTTATGCTATAAAAGAGGTTTTTAAGTTCTCCTTATGTGTCCTTCAATTCACTCAGTGCTAATGCAAGCGAAGCAGCATCTTCACAGTTTATATCCATTGCATAGAAGTACTCTCTGGATGAGAACTGCGATACTTTTGTTTTGTGTGTGGCTTGTCAACATCCTGAAACAAGCAAACAAAGAAAAAGTACACTCACACTTCTTTGGGAAAACTATGCTTTCTTTTCCAGCCAGGAAATGCCTAGCTGAACCATTTTCTTGGTTTTGAATTAAGTGAGGCTGCTACATGATCATCAGTCACATCGCTTTATATCAGAATAGAATTATAGGTCTAAGAAAACTTTTGGCCAGATTTACAAGGTTAGAGTGTAGCCTCAGGAATCTGGGTGCTATTTAAAATCTCCAAACTAGAAAGAGAGAGAGAGAGAGAGAGAGAGAGAGAGAGAGAGAGATCAAACCATCATATTATATTTTTTATTTACCTAACCTGTCTTTAGGAGATTTTCTTTCTCATACAGAAAAAAATGCCTAATAGCTTTCACAATAATATTTTGACCTTGAAATATAAGATAAATATGAAAGAATTTCGCAATGCTTCAGTGAGTCCTCTCCAGTGTTATTTGACAATGAAGACCTCACTGATTCTTGATTCAGCAGAACCTTACTACTGGCTTATTTAAAAACCGTCAGACGTCTTGGCATTCGCTTGATCATCTGTTCACCTACGTCTGCAGACTCTGCCAAGTGTGAGACCCCTTGAAGTGTGTGGCCACGGCCAATAGACAGCTACAGCCACCAAAGCCTCCAAACCAGCCCTGTTGAATCGGAATGCTCATTAATACAAGCATTGCAGGCAGTTCAGTGCACATGAATATTTAAGAAGCTCTGATTTCTGTGTCTCTACTTAATGAATTTGGCAATTTCCTCTGCAGTCTAATGAGCTTGGGAATAGTCCTCCAAATATGAGTTGGTCCTGACACACATTCTGTTTATCTCACACCAGCATTTGACTTGTGTTGGTAATTGCACATTAAAGGATTCAATCTGACATGGCCTACTGCTTGGGCTCTGACAGAAGGCCCTTTAGGTTTGCACTAAAAATACCTGTGTGCCTCAACTCTGATGAAAGGATCACCAGGCTATGGGAAGAAATATGTGTTTCGCATCGAAGGCACACTCGCTATTGGCTTTTATGTGTTGCTTAGCCTGTGTAGAATGTCACAGTCACCTGATGCGTGCTGTTTCAGGGAGCCTGAAGGAGCAAGAGGCTAGTTTCCCTGGAAGGGTGTTGTCACTATACGTTAATTCCTTTTCTTCTTGTGCAGCCTTAGGGTATTAAAAGCACTGCACAACATACAAATGTGTCACCTACAAACTCTTTTCTTTGTATGGCTCTGCAGACCAGCTCATTCAGATACCTTCAGATGTCCCGAATACCATGTTTTTGACTTTTCTGTTAACTGTTCTCCCAGGCGAATATTAAACAAATCCACAAAGATGACAAAAGTTTCATTTAAATAAATGGGCCTGATCTTTGACACACACACAAAAAAATGGAAATTTTCCAGTTGGAGGAAGATAGATACAGAGGTAGATGGTAACAATGTGGAAATGACACCAAGTATGAGATGTTAGGTTGTGTGGTCCATGCAGGAAATTTTCCAGCTGTACGGGCGGCTACACAGGGTTCCTTCAATGATTGTAGTTCTTTGTACTCCCAGCTGAATCATCAGAGCTCCTTATGCAACCTTAGCATGAAGCAATCAAGATGAAAACAAAATATAGTGTGTGCTATTAATGAGAGGTGATTATACTTTAGAATAAATGCTCATACATCTGATGAGAGAAGATCTTGAAGAATATCACTATGGGTGATATTCCAGGCTAAAATTGATTCTACAATGGAGGCCAGGTCCACAAAAATAAGCCATAAGATTAGCTCTTCTGTGTAGAAAATCAATGGAAGTCATTGATTTAACAAATAGGGAGGGAGAGAGAGAGAGAGAGAGAGAGAGAGAGAGAGAGAGAGAGAGAGATTTTGCATCTCTCTCTCCATATATCCATCTATCCTGTGGAACTTAGAACTGTATGTACCAAATAGTTAGCTATGGTAAGGTTAATACATTGAGACATTCTTTCTGTCTGTTTTTCAAATTGCAAATTCTGTCTACCTCATTCAATACACACACTTAATGTATACACTTACTATTACCTACAATGAAACATCTTTTATGTAGTTAGTTTTAAAATAATCTTCACTACATTATTTTCTGTCTTCTCTGAAAGTAATACAAAAACTCCTTTAGGGAAATGATTTTTTTTTTTGGCAGTAAATCATTGAACATAAACTACTGCTCAATTTGTCAAACAAATGCCTACTGACTGGTGAATCAGATAGAAGAGTGAATAAATGAGGTATTTACTTTCCATCAATAAGTAATTGGATATAAAGATGTATAATACAAGCTCTAAACCTTGATTCATTAACTAATTAAGGCATACTTTCACTTAGGTTTAAAAAAAATACTTTTTTGAGCCAAATTTATGATGTTACAAGGGTAATGGTCTATAGTAAGATTATGATAAATATTATTTCTTTCTTCACTTTTGCATTTAGTATGGCATATAATCTGACTATGTATTTATTATACAATATAAAGTATATAACATGCAATGCTGGGTATATTTATGCAATAAATTTCATAAAATGTCTATGTTTATGCTTAAACATAGACATTTTATGAAATTTAAGGTTGCGTTTAATGTTTGAAGGACACAACCAATTATTCCAGCACATTCTACTGAAGGATCTATTCTTCTCCTAGGATTTAACTTGCAAACACTGTTTATAAGAAATGTGAGGATTCTGTGTTCTCCGTTCATCTTTATTTATCACATTTCTATGCCTGAGACAGAAATATTTTGTGTTAAGGGCTACTGTTTCATTATGAGTTTCAAATGCAGCTCATGGATTTTCCCCACCAAATTATCCATTTTTTTGTTAAATTCTAATCAACACATAGTAACTGTGTGTTCATGGTGTGTAATGTGATGTTCACATATACACATAAAGTATGTAAAGATGAGATCAAAGTATTGGGAACGGCCGTCGCTGCCTCTCTCTTTTGTAATATTGTGTCAAAAAAATATCTATTCTGCATTTCTGCAAATAGTCAATACAGCACAGTAAGTGTAGCTAGCTTTCTATGCAACAGAAGAATGGATTGTTTCCCTGCTGTGTAACTTAGTATTTGCTGATCAATTTCTCCCTTAGGAGAAAATTTGAGCCTAGTTTTTCTTCCATATACACTTAAAATAAATTTGTCAAGTTCCTATGAAGTGTGACTTTTGGTTGGAATGAAATTAATAAATTATTTGAGACGTACGATGTGTCCATCATTTGTTTTTCTTATTTTATGCTACAAAGCAGAGTTTTGTATCTTTGAGATTTCCATACAGATAAGGACAGTCTTAGGAAATTTATTTTATTTCATTTCATTTTATTTTTTGGTGCCGGGGATTGAACGTAGGAAATTTATTTTTAAATATATTTTATTCCTGCTGCCACAGGACAAAAGATTATTTTTATCATACTTTAAAACAATTTAGGCAAAACCTTTTTTTTTTAAATCGATACCAGGGATCAAACTCATGACCGCATGCTTGTAAGGCAGGTACTTACGTTGCTGAGCTAAATCCCCACCCCTTTAGACAAAACCTCTTAAAATTGCTTTTTTTCTATTTGTTTATCATGCTATTGAGTTTTTCATTTTTATATGGTTTTCTTTGAGGAAAATCGTATCATTCAATGAAAAATCTGAAAATAATATGCATTAATTTCTTTCTTGTTTTATTTTGAAAATATCTATCTCTCTGTCTGTCTATGTACTTATTTATCTGTGACAGGGTCATACAAAGTATTTACAGGCTGACCTACAAATCATTGTGTATCCCATCCTGGACTAGAATTCATGGTGACCCTCCTGTCACAGACTTTCAAATTCTAGGATTCGTTATGTGTGTGGCATCATGTGAGTCTCTTTTTATTTTTTTATGATATGATGTTCAAAGCAATGCCTAATATTAATGATAATGACTATCATGTCTTGTGGTTGACTTTGGGTTTTTTTTAAGCACTAAGGAGATTTTGAAGCAACATATAATTAAATCTTGTTCTTTGTTCTTGTATTTGATGGTTGAACATGGAGTGAAGTAGTTAGCTCTGCCGCATTTCAGAAATCACTTTATTTTGTACATGTGGCCTCCTGAATCCTTCCTTCACGTTTTGCATTTTTTCATTGTCTATTTTCATCGACGTGCTGTGAAATGTATAGATCTAAGGTGTACAGTTAGACGTGTTTTTGTAAACATGCATGCTCAGCTACCAGAGGTCCTAATTAAGATGTAGAACACATTCATAGCCTTAAGCTTGATTCCTGATGGGTAATTCTAACCAATCTCCACTATCTATTGCTGGCAGCCAGCTGTATCCTCCAGATCACGGTAAACTGCCCCCAAGTTTTTCTACTTTTGAAGTATATACAGCTACTATTCTATTTCCAGCATTACTAATTTCTCCTTTTAAGGGCCATGTAATATTCCATGCATTCTTCTTGAAATATTCAAATACTTTTATTATTACTTATAAAGTTTCTTCAAATATTTTTGCCTAGCTTTCTGTGAACATAACAAGATTTATTTTTCTGGGGTAAACACCAAGCACAGATGTACAGATTATAGAACAAGGATAGTTGACTTCATTAAAAAATGCTGATTAGCACTGTCAGTATATGGAAATGCCAACCAATACATACTACTGTCATTCTATAAATTTCATCTCTTGCAGCTGGTTGGAAATATTATCTTTTCATGGTTTTAATTTGAGTACCTGTCCAACTGTGATGGCTAGTTTCTGTGTTTTATATATTTATTGGTCATTGGTTGTATATCTATTTCTCCATTTTCACATTTAACATTTTACTCACTTTTAATGCATTATTTTTCTCTTTCTAGTATGAATTTTTATAGTCCTAGTGGTAATATATTACCCATGCTAGTCTTTTATTATATATATGTGTGTGTGTGTATGTGTGTACATATATGCTTATTCATTTGTGTGCTTGTTTAGGTCAACATATGTATCTACTTGAATATGTTAATACAGATGCATAGATACTATGCAGTTATTTTTCATTTAGTCTTTAACTTACTTTCATAGTTTATTAACTGCATTCTTTGACCAGTGAGATATTCAGCTGTGAGACGGTCCAATAAGTCTTTTCCTTTCTTTTATGTTCAAGACTTTTTTCATGCAATTTCTTAGGAAAGTTTGTTTTTCAGTGACAGTAATATTTTTATGGCTCCATAACAGTTAGATGGAATAATTCTTCTTCTTCTTTTTTTTTTTTTTGTCTTTTTGAGACAGGGTCTCTCTATGCAGTTCGGGCAGGCCTTGAGCTCACTTTGTAGCCCAGGCCAGTCTCAAACTCATAATGATCCTCCTGCCTCAGCCTCCTGAGTACTGGGATTACAGGCATGAGCCACCATGCTTGGCTAGATGGAATAATTCCTTATCATTAAATGTTCAGCACAGATGCTATGGCCCAGGTGAAAATATCATGTAGCATACGAGGTTTGTGCAACGTGAAATCATTTGCGACCAAACAATATCCCATCAAAACAAAGCAAGCCAACTGACAGAAACTTAGAGAAATTCGGACAGGAGGAATTTTGATTGGAAGCAGCAGACATCAAACTGTCAAGACAGAAGAATTAGAGACGTTAAATTTTGAACAATGGAATTAGTAAGGGTGCATCTGTCATGAGAGATACACTGAATTTCATACTTGAAAAGAAACTATTTTTAAGGATACCATAAACCTTTATGCAACTCACCCACATGCTAGACTTGAAAAGAAAGGTCAATATTTTCCAGAGAATCAGGTTTGTACAACTATGGCACGTGTATGCTCTGCTATTGGTGAAGATGAATTTCCAAGTAAGATCCTAGTAGTGAGTTGAAAGTAGTTCAGCCATACGGCCTATTTTTTTCTGGACATCTCAGGACCAAATAATCAAAGACTCGGTTTTCATAACAAATTGAGTTTTATAAGAAGTTTCAGGCCATATTATTTATCCAAATGGAGCAACTGTGGTTTAAGATGGGTGAACAAGTTGCATACTTTAAAGCTGAAAGAGAGATGTTCTAGGAAATCACACGGCATGTTTAAATGCTCCATGGAGAACAAGACAAAATGGTATGTTTTGTTATGTTATGTTTAGAAGGCTTTTAGCAATTTATCTATGTTTACCAATGTGTCATTTCAAGTATAATCATTTCAGCCTTGATACAAGAATTCAAAGCAAAAGTTCCAAATTTCCTGTTCAAAGGGCAGCTTTTTCCTTTCTAAAAATATAACATCACTATGGATTCTTCATTGTGAACTTGGTTAGGTGTGTTTTTCTCTACTTCATCTTTATTTGAATTTTAAAAATCTCTGCTTGAGTCCCTACCAAGTAATACCTTATCTACCAAGAATCCATGGTTTTAAGTTCTCTAAATCACATACACAAACATAAACACCACAAGGTGGCTCTTCTATGAGAAACCCAAAGTAGTTTTTTTTTATTTTAAAGAGGAAAATACCAAGGAAAATTAAGCAGCATAAAATCAATCAAAATAAACCAGAATAAGTGATACAGACTTCCAAACCTTATGAAATCAATGTTAGCTACCACGATTCCTTTGCTGACTTCAAATTAGTTGTAGATACACCCATTGGACATATTAAAAATTGAACAGAACAGGATAGAATAGAAACAATAAAAAAATGCAGTAAATGACCTCAAAATAAGCTGACAGTAAATACATAACGGTTTCTATAACATGTCTTGATATCTTTTAAATAGCTGCTCACACCATCGGAATGCACATAGACAAAATAAAAGAAAATAAAAACCCACCCTCCCCAAAAAGCCCAATGAAAATTATATAGTTTCTGGGTGGGGATCTCTTCTCATGGGGTTTGGTCCTCTCTCTCCACAGTCCATGAAAAATGGTGCTGACTCCGAGAAATTTAAAGTATTAATACAAAGGTAAAATAAAAGTTAGATGGATGGTAAGATACAGGGAGAGAGATTTTTTTTTGCAAACGGAAACAGGACCAAGAGTTTGAGAAAGAGCAGGGGGAAAGGGAGGAGAGGAGATTGTAAAAAAGATTAAGATGTGCTGTGTACCTGTACCAACTACCCACGATGGATTCATGATGATTACGCACTTAGAACATATTGATAATGACAAGAATCTGTTTGCATCCATTTATTTCTGCATCCCTTACTCAGAAGAGTGAGGAGAAAATTTATACTTCCCACATGGAGACAATCGGAAGACCTTCTGAGGACTGAATGCGAGAGGCATTGTATTCAAATCAGGGTGCCTTCCTCCTTCGCAAGCAGAGGGAAAAATAATCACCCCCCTCCGGCATTCTCTGGACACCTTTCCCTTTCTTTGCAACTTTAATACCATTGGTCACCTTTGTATATTTTTGCATCTCCTCAAAGCTCTTCGGTTTCCCACACAGGCATAACCAGGCTGGAGTGAGTTCACTGTGCACTGTGCACGGATTCCTCAGAATAAAAAAACAAGGAATCCGAAGCTGGGTGGCTTTTGATCTGTTCACTCAGGGAGGAAATTGAATTCCTGCAGCGTGGTTGGAGTAAAGACAGGACAGCTTGCCAAGGGGTGTAAGTTGCTTTAGGTAAAAGGAGAGGGTGTAAGAGGGAGGGAAGGAAGGAGTAAAAGAGAAGACAGGAAAGGAGGGAAGAAGGAAAATGGAAGGAAGGAAGGAAAGAAAGAAAATATGATTTTCCTTGTTTCTAATTCATGGTGTTGTTCATTATAGTCAAAAGGGCTTTCGTGCTAGGGTTTTTGAGTTTTGCACTTGGGAGCTATTTCCCACTCCCTGTTCATGTGCTAACCACGCCGGGAGCCCAGCACTTACTCAATCTTGGGGATTCGAGTTCAATAATATTACAGTGAGGAGCATTCTGCTACCTCGATTTGTGGGAGCCACTAAGTCCGCTGGGAAATAACTTTAATTGTTCCAAAGAAATCACGCACACCCACACACATCCGCACACACACACCCACGTGTTCCACGGAACTATACAGAAGGAAAACACAACTTGATATGTTTTGAATAGCTCTGACTACAAAGTAACTATGGTTTCATAATATCTACAATTCTGGTAAAAACGTCAGGTGCACGTGCGTATAGTCCCTGTGGCATGGAATTTATATACAAATAGATATTTATACTGTATACATCCACATTATATATTATGAGGTTATATATTAATTTATATATCACATAATTGAAACATGCACTTTATCACAGGAAGCTCACTTAACACATATTACAACATCTATAAGCATCTTGCCAAGAACACATGATCGTTAGGTGGAATTCTATATCATGTGGATTACAATTGCTAATTGTGCTGATTTTTCTTAACTATGTATGTTTTTGAGACAGTCTCAGTCCACCATTTAGGTACTGAGCTCATGGTCATCATCCTGCCTCAGCCTCCTGAGTGCTGGAATTATGTGCAAAACCACCCCCACCCTGGGAAATCATCTTCAAATATCTAGAACTATGTAAAATCCTTATTTTCAGTCAGGTCACCTTTGGCAGAAATAGTACCAATAAAGACTCTCTGAAATGATTTTGACAGATAACCTTTGTACATCTCTCTCTTATGGCTATTGCAACTCCTATCTCCACCAAAAGAACAATGCTCATTTTCCTACTCAAAACATAGCTTGTTCTTTGAAGAACCAAATCAGAGACATTTTAAACAAATATTGCCTGTTGAAGCACAGAGAATCACAACTGATTGGTATGCAATTATATGTCAGGGAATAAAATATATTATGCTAGATTTGCCAAGTAAAGCACACTTTATTTTAGAAAAGCTACTGATGCATTTTTAAGAAATCATGAAACTACACATGATACATAATTTAAAATATTTTATATCAATTTCTGGAAAAGAAACTGCCACTGTATATCTTTATGGAATGCATATAAGAAGTGAGTTGGGCATGGTGGTATGTGATTATAATCTCTTCTACTTGGGAGGCCGAGGCAGGAGGATCCTTAATTGAAGACCAGCCTGGGCAACTTAGCAAGTTTGTATCTCCAAAGGAAATTAAAAGGAGGATAGGCCGGGAGGGGTGGTGCATTTCCATAATCCCAGCCCTCGGGAGGAAGAGGCAGGAGGGTTGCAGTGAGTTTGAAGTCAGCCTGGACTACACAGTGAGCTCAAGACCAGTCTGGACTACCAAATGAGAGCCTGTCAAAAGAAATAAAAAGCAAGAACAAAAGCAAGCAAGCAAACAAAAAACCAGTAAGGATGCAACTCTGTGGTGCCCGAGTTTAAAAAAAGAAAAATAAAAAGAGAGAAAAGAAGGGAGGTAAACATTCCAGTTTGGATGTAACTGAAGGCATAGGAGTTCACTCTCTTGCTGTGTGTTACATAGGAGTAACTATGCTGCTATGGGTTCAGTGTATAATAAGAAACCAAATCAAATGAAGTCAGATGGTCCTGCTATCCAATTGCTTTCCCTAGACAGAAAAGAAAGGTAGGAGTTAATGTCATATAATTAAGAGATTAAAATATATTTATGTTGTTTATGTCACAACACAGGAAGCTTTATGGGTCCCATTAGGATTTTTGTGAATGGCTCTTGAGTCTGTTCCCTTTCTCTTCTGATACATGAGGACCGAGTTAGAAACACCAAATATCAGCTCCTTCATCTTGCTATTCCTCCTCTCTGCAATTATAAGTAATACATTTCCATCCTTTACAAATATCCTAGCCTGGGCCCTTTTGTTACAGTAACAATAAAGGGTTAAGATACAATGTGTACATTGCAAAGTGCAAGCCCCTGAGCAATGCGGGCTGAAATCTTGCTACAGCACTGGAATCCTCTCTTTGTTCTGTGTATCCATGCTGTATGCACTACCTCCCTGACTGTTACTTCAGCAGCCCTGCAGTTTATCCAATCCAGTGTCATCAGGTTGCAGCACTTGTGTGCAGTATTTAGAGTTATGCACGGTTTTGACATCAGTAGGCATCTTGGAACATCTCCACCATGTATAAAAAGACACTATTGTGCACATATATATGCTATAGGGCCCACTTTATGTATTATTGACCTAAAACTTCTCTCATCTCTTCTTCTACTGGGATGGTGTGAAGATCCAGACAGGCCAGGTAAATAGATCACTCAGGTACAGATTATGGAGAAGAATCAAGGACATTTATCTTGCAAACATCAGCTCCACAGTGCAAGCAAGATTTGCCCAACAAGATTCAAGGTTCTGCATATGGATGTTTCTCCGCTTTTAAAGACCAGTCCAGGCAAAAAGTTTCTTTGGATGCTATTGTGAAAGGTGTTATTCCCGTAGCTTTTCTCTTGATGAGTTTTTTGTTTGTGTACAGGAATGCTATTGATTTTTGAGCATTGACTTTGTATCCAGCTACACTGCTGAATTTGCTTATTAAGTCTCGGAGTCTTTTAATGGAGTTTTTGGGGTCCTGTATGTAGAGTATCACATCATCTGCAAATAATGATAGTTTAACTTCTTCCTTTTCGACTGCTTATTCATTTTATTTCTCTCTCTTGTCTAATTGCTCTGGCTAGTGTTTCCAAATCTATATTGAATAAGAGTGGAGACATTGAGTATCCTTGTTTTGTTCCTGATTTTAGAGTGAAAGCTTTTAATTTTTCTCCATTTAGTATGACATTGGCTGTTGGTTTATCAGGTAGAGATCATCTATTCTGATTTTCTGTAGGGTTCCTATCACGAGTGATTGCTGGACTTTCTTAAATGCTTTTTCTGTATCTGTTGAGATGATCATGTGATTTTTGTCTTTGGCTTTTTTGACGGGATGTATTACATTTACTGTTTGACTGAGCATTTTTTCAGGCCTAACTCTTGTAACCTTAGCAGCTACATCCAAGCTAAAACTATGTAATATATTCACTAGTGTTAATTTTTCTACCATATTTTTTGAAATTCTGTATTGTTTCTATCCTTCTATTTTGTTTTGCTTTATAAAGTAAAATTAAAACATGCTACTTTAAAATGTAAAAATAAGGAAGTAAATAAAAAAATAAAAGATTTCGATGGAAATATTGCCCTTTCCAAGTGTCATTAGCCGAGTGCTTGCTTTGACACCACAAATATAAATGTCATTGGCTTAGTTACCTCAGGGGGAAAAAAAGGCACATAGCACAACAACATATGAGATAATGAGACCTCTATCTGGGTGTGGTGGCACACACCTGTTATCCCAGCACACTGGTCAGCTGATGCAAGAGACACGCAGGCAATCCTAGATAATTTAGCAAAACTTTGTCTCAAGAGAGCTGGAAAGGTAGGTCAGTGCAAAGGCCCAGGGTTAAATCCCCCATGCTTAAAAAACAAAAACAAAAACAAGAAGCCTCTGTATTGGGGAAGAGAGTTTGGTACCAGGTGTGAAATCCAGAACTTTGTACATGATAAACACATGCTCTCCCACTGAGCTATACCCCAGCCCCGGTGTTTGTTTAATGACTTGCTCTGCATTTACTGATTGTGATCTCTGATCTTTATCTACCACTAAAAGTGAGCGATTCACTGGTGACTGCCAAGAAATGTCCATCAGGCCAAAGTTCCAGTCTTGTCAAATCAGAAGGAGAACCAGAGTTTATGTTGTCTTTAGATGGACCACAGAAAACCTAGCGGCTAAAGAAAACTAGGGGCCACGTATGATGGACTGTTTGCTTGTTTTGTTGTTTTATTTTGATTTTTCTCATGCAGCAGACTGAACCCGAGACCTCTTGCATGGTGCCAGAGCTCTCTACCACTGAGCTATTTATTTAGTTTTAAGATAAGATCTTGATAAATTGTCCAGGCTGGTCTCAAACTCGCAATCCTCCTGTCTCCTCCGCCTGCTGATCAGCCGGAGTTACAGGCGTGCTCCATCACATCCGGCTCTGTTTCATTTCTGCTAGCTGTGAACTTAGAATACTTGTCATCTTTCTTTTCAATGTTTGCAGGAAAAGGAGCAAACGAAGAGTGATGCTTGATCACATGTGGAAATGTCGTGAAATCCAGTAGCGTAATGGGAACACAATCTTGTTCAATGCTATAGCTGTTTGGGGGGAGACACCACCAGGGTTCAGAATGGTGAGAGAGAACTTATAGACTTCAAAATATAAAATGTCCATCATCTGGTGTTTTATAAGAAAAGCTTGGAGATTGAACCGTAGGTGACAATTTTGCATATATTCAAGCTCGAAATGCTCCTTTGAAGTTATGATTCCTGCCTGGCTATCATGTCACCCAACGATGGGGATGTATCCACAAGAATAAAGAAAAAAAGATATTTTTGTTAGTTCTTGAAGGAGCAGGTTGGACTCCTGCCTGCGATTGCGTCTCAGGCAGACAAATATAAAGAGTCCAGCTTTTGAAGGAGATGAACAGAGTTCAATTTCTCCAGCCCTTTCCTGGCAGTGTAGACATGTTAATTTATCCTGTGTTTCAAGTCAACTTCTGCTAGAAATTACAGGTGACCTGCATCTTGTGGAGCTGTTTTGAAGGTTAAATGGATAAACCAGATTAAACAAAAGGCACATGAGAAATTTCTTGGTCCCTCGTCACCTCCTTGAGACTCCATGGCTCTTCCCTTTGGCATGAATTCCATTTCCAGCTACCAACATTGATTTTCTTTGAAATTCTGATAACAGAACTGGTGGGAAAATGTCGCTACATTAATTTATCTTGCACTTGTAGTTCTCTGTTGCAAAACATAGCTATTGTTCTACACCGTGCTGAATTATTTGAAGGATATACGCACAAAACAGATTATATATAAAGTACAGAACATATATCCTGGCTCATAACTAGGAGTTTGAAAATGACCATACTGTGAGGTTTACACTTGTAAACCCAGCTATGAAGGAGGCAGAATCAGGAGGTTGAAAATTTTGAGGCCAGCCTGGGAAAATTAGTGAGATCCTTACCCAAAATAAAATTTTAAGCTTGGGGCCCTGAGAAAACAGGCAGCCGCCAGCATGCCGCTCTGGTAAGTGGCTGTGGCCTGGCTGCCCCAGGGCGAGAACCATATAAGAATTTCTTGAGATCCATGACAGACCATGTTGGACCTTGGGGAGCTGGGAAAACGGGCAGCCAGTTCACCCCTCTGGTGGGTGGCTGTGAGCCTACCGGGGCGTGGGCTAAGAAGCAAACATCCATCCATCCCTCCACCCCAGCAAGTGAGAGCCAGAGATCTGAGCATGTCTTGCGAGTTTGACTATATGCGATATAGCAAATAAGGGGGATTTTCTTCTACCATCTCTTTGAAAGCAAATACTTTTATCTCTGTTTTGCTCTGTTCTGATCAATGGTATTGCTCTATTCAATATTCTGTTTTTATAATTTCATATTTCCTTCGATATTGCTCTGCCTGATTGAAGGAACAACTATTGTGAAGAAAACCAGATGTACTATTGTGCCTATTGCTGTTGTCCCAGTGGCCTGCTGTGAGGTTCTGTGCCAATTTCACTGCACTGCCTCAGTTGGCTATGTCCTGTCTTGTTCTGCTGTATTTTACTACCTTCAAAATAAAATAAATGAATAAAATAAAAAATAATAATAAATAATAAAAAATTTTAAAAAGTAAATAACAACAACAAAACAGATCAGTGAGGTACTGAGCAACCTGAAACATGATATAACTAAACAGATAATGGACTTAAAAAGCAAAAAGAGGAAAAGTAAGTGCTCTAAGGATATAACTGCATGTATATTTAAGGGTGTAGGATTGATAATTATGTTGCTAAGTTTTTGTTGGATCATTGAGCAGAACTGTTTGCAGCCTCACTGTTTGAATGTCCACTTTGTATGCTTTAATTTTGTAACTTGAACAACTACCTCCAAGAAGACAATATGTAATATATCAACTAGTGATTACTTACTGTTCATTTTGTTTGAAATGCTGTATTGTTTCTGTTTTGCTTTATTTTTCCCCTCTCTTTAAATAAACTTTTTAAAAAATAAGATTTTAAAAAGCCTTTGGAGATACGTTTCGGTGGCAGAGGGCTGGTTGAACATGCACGAATCCTACAGTTGCATCCCCAGAACTGCAGATCAAAACCCTACAACCAGCGAAGGAAACTCAAAACAAAAAACTCCCCAGTAATAGGTCTCAAGGAGAAACAGAGTGTAGCTATGAAGATTGTAACTGAACGTATAAAAGCCCTCAGAAACACAAGGCAGTCAGTTCAATTAAACACTCAGCCTGTCTTTATTTAGAAGCTCTATTTTTAACATTTGTGTTTGTGTCGCAAGATGCAATGTTATATTAGTCTGTTCTATTTTCAGCCACTGTGTCTTTTTTGTTGTTAGAAAATCTTGTTCCCTTCTGCCTCCTACAACTATGGTCTCTCAAAGTGGGTACTGCTCGGCTGAAGATGAAAATAAATGTCAGCTGGTTTGTCTTTATATAAAATACCCAGCTCACAAAAAGATGGGCTATTCAGGACCTTGCTGATTTCTCTCTTTCCTGTGGTAAGCTTTGAAAATGTTGAGGAACTTAAACGTTTCTGAATTGAACCCCAAATAAACTGCAAAAACAGAACTGTTCGGTATTGGTTGGACTGCTTATAGATTTGGTAGCTGTTAAAAAAAAAATGTAGCTGTGATACAAACCCCAGGACACCCACCCACCCATCCAAAGAGCCAAAAAACAGTTCCTGTGACATTCCACCTTTCTCCCTTTAATCCCTCTTGGTAACCCACCACCGAGCTTGGGTACCTTGCTCCAACAAAATTGCTAGGTTTTTGTGTAAGACTCTTGCTACAGCATGAAGAAACGTGCTTGGTGAGTCAACTGACTATTAGTAGTTACACTGAGACGGTAACAGCATTTTTACTTTCCGTACACTAAGTGAGTGAAGTTTCGTAAGTAAAACCTCAACATTTAAGAAACATTCCTTAATTGAAAAGGAATACAGTGTGGAAAACTAGAGTCTGTAAACCAGAAAGGTAACTCAACCACCAAACCAGGAAAGATGTCGCTATGAAGCTTTTCTAATACATTCTATCACCAAATTTGAGAAATCCCAATGGATCGCCTTGAAAATTGCTTCAGGGTGCCAGCTCTTTTGAAAGGAACTGGAATAAATTTCTCGTATGTTAAGAAGAGTAAGTCTGAGGTTCCTTTTAAGCTAAGCGCATTAAGGAATTTCCACAGAGCTGGGAAAAGTATGTGTCCCAGGAACACACATTTTCCTCCCTCTCACAGTGCTGTTTGCTGTTTACGTGATGCCTGCTACACTTCCGGAATTGATCCTTATTAACTCTGCTGTTCTTTCTCTGCTCACACCTTCATCCTTTAAAACTAAAAGAACATTCTGTGAGGAAACTGAGAGTGAAGTGCATTTTTTTTTTATTTAAAGAGAAAAAAACATGTCAAGGGTAGAGATAATACAGAATTTTAAAAAAAGATAGTAAGAAATCACTAGTTGATAAATTACATATTGTCCTCATAGAAATAGTTGCTCAAGTTACAAAATTAAAGCATACACAGTAGATAGTTAAACAGTGAGAGTATAAACAGCTACGCATGCATGAATCTCTGCATGTATTTCTATACTTTCTGTATTAGACGGGAGAGCAAAACTTAGCAAGACAAAACAAAACAAATTCCTATAAAAACATGAAATCCAAAAGTCATATAAAATCACAGTACAAGGTGATCTACAATGATTACTGCATTGTTTCTTATTATCTTCAATAGAATGTCTACATCATCAGGCATAATTGAATATAACAGTATAATTGAGAATATCAGTAAATAATAACAGTAGTAAAAATAACACATTGTAGACAGTATAAAACTTCAAAGACAGGTAATAATCAAACTATAGTGGATATTCTAGTGAATCTTGTCATCTTCAGTGCAGTTGCCTATACTCTCAGACTTGATACTATCAATCATAACAGCTTTGAATAAAATCTATGAATACAAAACAGTGATCCAACAAACCAGATTTGATTATGATCAGTCATGGTAAAACAGCATAGGTTTTACAGAGCTTTAGATTAAGTTAAAAGGAAATTAAGGAAGATTACCATACTATATCCTGTTATTTTTGGGATTACTGTCTGTGCTCTCAAATCTAGTACAGGTAGAATGACTGGAACAGAATATAATCCATCTAAGCAGAGTAGTGTGAGTAATGTGGGTTTTAAATCCTGGGGAACTATTGACAATATAGCATATCAAGGCCATCTATGTTAGAGTTTCTAGTTATCCTTCTCTGCCTCATTTCTGCCATGCTATTTTCCTGCCTTTGTTTGTCTACTTTTCTCCTTCATTCTACTGCCTGCCCCACTCACTGAGTTCTGCCACTGTTCCTAAAATCCTGGTTTTTTTTTTTCTCTCTCTAGAATGTCCTTCAGTATTCTCTGTAGGGTTGGATTGGTGGTCACAAACTTGCCCAGATCCTCTTTGTCCTGGAAGCATCTTGTTTCTCCATCAACTTCTGGTGACAATTTTGCAGGGTACATCAATCTGGGCTGGAGGTTATTCTCTTTCAGGGCTTTGAATACTTCACTCCAAGCTCCTCTTGATCTGATGGTCTGTGTCAAGAAGTCAGCCGTGATCCTGATGAGCTTACCTTTATAGGTAATCTGTTTCTTTTCTCTGATGGCTTTTAATATTTTGTTTTTATATTGAATTTCTGGCATCTTGATTATTATATGTCTGGGTGTAGATCTGTTTTGGTTGTAGGTGGCTGGAGTTCTGTAGGTGGTTCTGTATGCCTCACACAACCAAATGTCATTTTCTTTTCCCACACTTGGGAAGTTTTCCTTAATTATTTACGTGAATAACCTTTGCAATTTGCCTGTATGTATTCCTGTTTCTTCGTTCACGTTTCTTATTCTTAAATTGTAGATTCTCTTGTCATCTTCTAGCCTTTGTATTGTTACTGCCTGTTTCCTTGTTATTTTTAAGAGATCTTTCCTTTCATGATCACACATTGCAAACTTGTCTTCAAGTTTTGATAGTCTATCCTCAGTTTCTTTTAAGGCATTTTTCCAGGTTTCAATTGAGTTTTTAATTTCCTGGTAGTCTCTTTGAATCTGCTTCATGTATTCTGTATTTTCTTTATATTCTTTATCGAATGTTTCTCTCCTTTTTTTGTGTTCCTCACTTCTTCCATCTGTATCGTCCTGAGAGATGCTTCCTGAGAGCATTTCTTTTATTACTCTACTCATATCCTGCTTTACCTGATTTAATATTTCAGTTTTGAGCTTGTCTACAAGGTCCTGAGGATATCTCTTAATGGCCATTAAAGCCATGTCTGATGGTGCATGTTTGCCTCCCTCAGTCTCCCTTGTTTTTCCCTCTCCTGGATCAGGGCTCTCAGGGTTCTGGGCTGGGGGCCTCCTCCTGCCTCTCTCTGCTGTCATTGCCCTGGCTTCCTCCACATAGGTTACAGTGCAGGTCCCAGCCTCCTTCCCTGTTGGTCACGGTTCCTCTGAACCACGCTGGTGAGCGACCTCCGCCCTCTCCTGCCTGCTCTTGTCACTGAGGTGTAAGCAGCGGCTGCAAATGCCTGCCCCTCCTCACCAGGCCCACCATGAAGTGCATTTTAAGTTTAAAGAGTAGGTAAGATCTATAGGTGCCTACTCAAGCCTTCAGTTTCGTATATAATTCTGACATGATCTAACCATCTAAGATGGTAATTGGCTTAACCAACTTTGGCTTAAAGGGTGGTTTTGAATACAGATTAAAGGAGAAATATCTTTTCCTTCATTTCTGTGTTTGTCTTCTCTGATAATCACCCACAAACCATATTTTAACCTTGCCATAAATTGTATTATTTGCCAGAGCAAAACCTGATCAATTTTTTAACCAATCTAAAAAGCATTTTTAGAATAACCTGTTTTTTTTTTTTTTTGCAGGACAATTTCAAACTTCTTCAAAGATTTTATGCTCTAATGAATGGATCCTAGGACTATTGTTAGAATTAGGTGTAACCTTGAGTTAATAATTTAAATTAACTTTGCCAAGGTTAATTCATGTTGCTTAAACAGAGACCATAATACTTCTATTTTCTTCATTAAGAAACCATATTTTAGATTAATAGAGACATTTTTCCAACATATTAGGCAAGGAGGTAGTATCTTAAATATCCCAACTGAATATTATCTTTTCTTTCACAAAGACGCGTGATTCATTTTGCAAAGGGATCAGATAAATCAGTGAAATTAAATATGCGTTTTAAAATGAATCAAACTAATTCCCCTTATGTATAATGCAATTCTTATATATTTTATATATGAAGAATCTAAGTTTGTGTCTTTTTTTTTTTTTTGAGGGGAGGATTTGGGTATTGAATGGAAGCTATCCAGAGGGTTAGGCACATACTCAACCAATGAATTTCATACCAGAATCTCAGCCATATTCTTTGAAAGATTTTTGCTCATCTGTGGAAACAGTACTGTGAGGTTTCACCTACCAGTGCATAAACCTGAACATTGCATATTCCTCCAGTACTATTCTGACAACTCTCACTCATATTATTCAGGTTGCTACAAAATCAGTTACTGAATCCTTTCTTCCCTGCTAGACTGGGCAATTGGCCCATTTTTGAAGCAGATTAAATTGACTTTTATTTTCCCCAATGTGTATTTCTGATTTTTTTTTCTCTTAGTGGGTACTGAGTAAAATTTTCATTTCATACTGTCTGTATTTTTATCACAGTAAAAAACAAGATGAACTCCATAACTTTTACTGTCCTAGGTGACAAGTGACTGGTTTATGACTTCTGTTTCCATCGTGTATGTTTGTGTTAAATGAAAGAGTAAAACTTTAAGAGAGAGGAATTTGTTGGTTTAATTACATACAACAGAAAAATGAGATTTACTTAATAAAGAAATAAAGTGAGTTGGGGAAATAGATCTTGTATTGGCAATGTTTTTGTTAGGCGGTGTACATCATGATTCAAAGCGATTCATATTACAATAATGATCTCACTACAATAATTCATATATTTCATAGCACCATCATTTTGTGTTTCATAACTGTGTACAATTTAAGTAAACCGAATATACAAATGAATGTTGTACAAATGAGGAAGAATGAAGACAGATTCCATTGGACCACTGTTCTGGTCTCAGCAATGTCTGTCTGCTCTTTCCATTAAGAGGAAAGAACATAGCGTGATTGACACATTCAGTCAGCTGGGAAGAAACGATGATTTCTAAACACATCTGAAGCTGATCACAGAGTGGCTCCTGATAAAAGAAATGATTGGTGAATCGCCAAGAGGGGTCCGGTCATCCAAAGACCTCACTGAGTGTTGGAAGGCAAGCTGATTCTGGAGGTATTTAACGGTTTCAGACATAAACGGTGCATGAACTTAACAGAGAATGTATTCTGCAAATCCGTAAGTAAAAAAAACTGATAACCCAAGATGAGATGAAAGACTCATGAAAGATGAGAGAAAGGTGGATAAAAGATTTGAACCTCGATGACTGATCTTGGAACTCCGAGCACCCAATTAAAAAAACGATATTGATGTTTATTAAAGTAGCAGCACATCTTAGATTGACATCAACAGGAAGGAGTTAGCTAGGGCCACTGAACACAGCAAAAAGTAGAAAAGCACCATTACTGCATCTTAAGGACAATTAAAGAAACTGGAGTTCCCTTACTCTGAGGTGAGAATCTATGCTGGAAAACTCCTTGGCTGGCAGTGCCTATGACAGGCTCGCCTAGACCCTCCTTTCCCTCCCTAGCTAGGTGCCTGACCCATGTGAGCTCCTGTGTGCCAAAACATCTACCCGTGGATGGTCACAGCACCATTATTTATCAAAATCAAGGCCATAAACTAAACGCTTGTCAACAGTGGAGGGAATACATGCATCAAAGTCTTTTCATGAAGCGTCAGAGTGTATAGAAATGGGAAAGAATGAATTACCACTCCATGCCTCAATGCACACATAATGTTAACTGAAGAAAATTAGCCAGGTTAACTCACACGCCGTGATTCCATGTGGACAGAGCTTTACAGCAAGTATCGCTCAGTGGGTGGCGTTATACTTTATTTGGAACATTAGGTCCAAGTTTGGCATGGAGGAATGGTAAATACGGTGTGCATTTGGGTGCTGGAAATGGTACTGCAGCTAGTGGTTGATTTCTTTGCAATCTGGGTCAGAAATACATGGGTGTGTTTACTTTTAGATCATTTATTTATTGCTATAGGTGTGATAGCTAGACTTTTCTTTAATACTGTGTAGATTATCAAAAGCTAAAATAATCCCTTTTAAGGCAAGGTGATTGAGACAATTAACTACAATCCCACCTGTATTTCAATCCTAATGTAAACCAGAAGTTTTATGAGGTTTTTACTAACTTTATTTTCTCTCTCTTCCTATTTTTTTTTCAGGCAGGCTGGAATTTCTCCCTTTTCCTTTAGTTTTCTCTTTAGCTAGTATTAAAAAGCACAACTGACACTTCCTCAGAGGTTTCACTTACACGCGGCTTGATTTTCTGCTCACGTTTACCTGCATTAAGGCTGGTGAAGCTTGGGATCCACAGAGATATTTAATAAATATGAAGCATCAGGCTGAAAAAGAGTTCAGTTCCTCTCTTAGAGCCCCAAGCAGGCCCAAATTAAGGAGACTCTGGCATGTTTACAATACAGCACATGCGTCTGTTAGTTTTCTATCTTTCTAGCAGGAGGATAGGATCATCAGAGTACACAGCGGAAAGACCTGTCTTGGCTCATGGTTTTGGTTATTCTCACCCATGATGGGTCAGCCCATTGTGCTTGGCTCTGTTGAAAGCCTGCAGAATCAATTTTCTCTGGGAAGCAGAGAGACAACTCTCAGAAGGAAGAGGGAAAACTCACTGCAGAATACATTTTGGTGAGATCACCACCCCGTAGCATAGAATCACTGACAGTTCCCAGCTCTCACCTTAGGATAGACGCTCAGGGAGAAAAAAACATCCAAGAAATGAGATTTTTTTTGTGTGTTTATTTTTAACACAAACACAATTGGCTGCCCAATGCAACTATTTGCCTTTATCGACGACTCAGTATCACACCCGTTTGGACATTTGTCCCTACCTACGGACTCAGGACTATGTAAGACTGTCCTTCTATGTGTCCTTCCTGGCTCACCTGATGGAAATAGTCTTTCAGGAAAAAGACCAGGTCTTCTTTATATCTTACCAGAGTGATCTTAAAATTAAGCCCAATTCTTTAAAGAAAAAAAAAATCCCAATTCGTTTTTATTAGTCCATGCATGACCATGATGTTTATCATGAGGAGCTGGTGTAAGCACATTATATATCTCGATTCATTTTTCTTTTCTTTTTTTTTTAATTGAAGAGAAAAAAAGACAAAGAAAAGGAAAAAAAAAAGCAAAAGAGACAAACGCCACCAACCACAAACCCAATAAAATAACAGTATAGGTTTACAAAACACGATGAAAGAAACTTGACCTGATTGTAATTCTGCATATTGCTACCCTCAAAAGTGTTGCTTAGACTAACAGATAAGACGCGTACAATGGATCTTTAATCCCTGACCACTCTGATCCCTCCCTGCTCCTGCCAACTGGTCCCCTTCCTGTTTGCAAGAGCTCAAGTTTCCATTTTTTCCTTCATTTGCTTTGTTTTCATTCCCGTCTCCCCTCCCCGTACCTCCTACCTCCTTCTGCCCTGTCTTGCTTCTCTTCCCATTTGCTAAAGGCCACTCTACTCCCTACCTTTTATTTTGATCTATATTTATTTGCTGGGGGCTTCTCATATAGTGAAACCATGTGATGCTTAAGCTTTGGTCTCTGATTTATTTCACTTAACGCTGTGGTCTTAGCAGTAGAGGATGACTTTGGTAGAATTAAGCTCGATTCTCACAATGCATAGAGGCCATAGAAAAGGAAACATTATGAAAACATCTGGGAGTTTAGCTCAGTGGTATAAGCACCTGCCTGGCAAACTCCAGGTTGTGAGTTTGATCTCCGGCACCAAAAGTAAATAAATAAATACTTGAGCTAAAGTGTATTAGCTTAGGCTGGGGGTGTGGCTCAGTCTTGTTTTGCATGTACAAGGCCCTGGATTTGATTTCCCAGAACCACTACCACCACCACCAATATATATGTATTAGCTTATTGTTTAGAAAGATTAAAACCCGCAATATTGCAACAGCTATGGTTAAATTCCTATCATCTTGATTTATTTTATTTTATTTTATTTTAAGGAGGATAAAACAGAATCAAACCAATCAAAACAAACCAGTGTAACAGATACAGGACTTCAAAACATCATGAAATCAACAGTAGTTACCATCAGGCCTTTTGATGCCTCTGAAATAGCTGCAGATAACTGTGGACGTAGTAAAAATCAAAGAGAACAGAAAATGGAATAGAAACAACAAAAACAAAACAATGAATGCAATAAAGGACTTCAAAACAAGCCATCATCTTGTTTTCAAGGTCTATACCGTTATTGTTTTGGTTTTATTTGTTGCTGTTGTTTCTCTCTTTTGTTTTTTGCTTTTCTCTTCAATGCTTTTTCTCTATTAAATTAAGGAAAGTTAAAACCCAAGAAGTAAACTCCATTCACTTGTTTAAAGTTTCTTCTTGAGAATTTTTAAAAAATTAATTTCATTGGTATGTTTTAGATGTCCATGATAATAACACCCATCATAAGGAATTGGTACCTGTACATAATACATCTTGATTTGACTTCTCTATGTGCCTTCTCTTTAATTTATTCTAACCCCCAAAGTGACACCTATAATGTGATTTTTCAATAAAACAGATCAATAGTGAATATTTATTACTCCTTCCTTTGTTCAGGAAATGTCCTGGAAACAGTTATGTCACAGATGTTGAAAGGACCATTCCTGAAAGAAACGTTTGCTTAGAAATAGCCCACAAAGATTTATTGGCGTCTTTTTTTTTTTCTTAACTGGCAGTCAGGTGGGAGGTTCAGATTATCATTACCATGGGAAACGATGATGGTTCAATAACAGCCGGAAGATGAAACTTCTGAAAGGCTTTGGAGGATGCTTCTCCAGGTAAGAGAGTGCTCAATCTAAATATCATTTGATAAGAAGGGGGAGAGAGAGAGAGAGAGAGAGAGAATGGGTCAAACCAATATTGCTCAATCACCTGCCAGGAATGACAGCTTTCTTTAGCCTTCATTTCCCAATCAAATCATGGGTGCACGTATTTGTTTCAGAGGGCTTCACGGTCTCTGAGATTCCCTCCTTTATCTGCAAAATAGAGGTTATTCAACTTACAGGGGTGGAAACGGATACACACTAACCTGTCAACCCCACGCCTAGCACTTTCTCCTGCCCATACGGAACAGGTAGAGGCAAGGAGTGAGAATTACATCTAGCACCAGACAGCTCTGCCAAGCAGTTCATTGACCTGGCAGGGTGCACCAATCGACTGCCTGTGTTTGACTATAGATATCTTTGCATTTTTTCTTGCTGATAATTTGAGACTGCTACTTATTTGGGGGTGAATGACAAGGAAATATAACAGGTAGGGGAACGGCTCCAAACCACGGGCTTCCTTAGAATCAATTCCGCATTGTGCTTAGGTTAAAGATATATCCTCCAAGATGCTCCTACTTTACATCCAAGTCTTCCCGGAGTCTATTTCTTCCTTAATGAGGCCCACAAAAGCATCCTCCTCCCTTAGCAGTTCACATCTCTGGGAATTCCCCGCCCTGCTCCTGTCTCAGGAGCGTGTGCTGTCTCTTCCTGCAGCGTGTTCTTCTCCGAGTTTGTTTGAGAGGAATCATCTTGAAGCGTGTCATTATCAGCTCTACTCCTTCTGGAGTCTTTCCAGCTGGAAATCGTTTGAAGAACAGTCTCCTGTCCTCGTCTGTTTGGCTTTCCCCTTGGCTGGCCGTAGAGGCACAAAAACGACTCACTGTAAACCCACGAGGATGGAGAAAGACAGACAGACCGTTTCCCAAGCGCTGTCTTTGCAGCTGCTTAGTTGGAGTCCGTGGGGTTTGGTTACCCTCCAGGGCAGCCTGGCTTGGAGAGAAACCACACATACCACTGCCGTTCACACACCACAGGCAGCAGAAAGACCCTGTGTGTGTCTTCCCACGGGATGGCATGAGTCCTTGGCTCACCACGCGCGAGCAGGAGACAGCTTCTCGGGGCAGTGAATGCCTCTCCTCTCTAGGGTGCCCCAGGGGGGAAGTTGTGTAAGCCAGAAGACAGGAGTTGCTTCCAGGCTGTGTGTAATCGCAGTGGGTTAAGGGGAGATTTGTACAAGCAGGCAGCTGGGGCTGGGATTGGTTTGCTAGGGATAAAGCAAGCAAAGAAAGGATGTTAGTAAAAGAGCACTTAACATGTAAAACAAACAAACAAACAAATAAACAAACAAACAAAGTAAATGCAGCAGATGTAAAGTTTAAAAAGACAGAGAGCTCACTGACTGCAAATTGGGGCTTCTTAATCAATGAACATGAGAAAGCGAGGTTGAAAATGTGCAGTGGTATAGCGTCAAAATCAGCATGGGGCTCCCCTCCCAATAATGGGTGTCCCTTCTTTCCTTCTCCCCCTCTCTCTTCCTTCCTTCTCCATTCCTCTTCTTCTTCTTCCTCTTCTTCTTCTTCCTCTTCTTCTTCTTCCATCATCTTCCTCCTTCATCTTCTTCTCTTTCTCTTCCTCCTCCTCCATCTCCTCCTCCATCTCCTTCTCCATCTCCTCC
>PVLA01014146.1:0-32404 GCA_004027455.1 Hydrochoerus hydrochaeris
TTACTAAACCTACAGTCTATACCGCCAAGTTCAAGGTGCCTGTGTCAGGCATTTGCATTTGGATCCTGGATCCTGTGCTTTGTAGGGCAGAGCCATGTTCTACACAGGTGCCGATGCTGAAAGGCTGGAGTAACTAACCAGCACCCTCAGCTCCGTAGGAGCTTGTCATCTTGTCAAAAATCATTTTGGGTTTTGATGGATTTTCTATACTTATACTTTGTATGATAATTTATTTTATTCTATTTTTTTATTTTAAAGAGAAAAAACCCCAACAAAACAAAGCAATAAAGCCAATTGAAAGAGAACAGTGAAAGTGGTACAGAACTTCAAAATAGGATATCAAGAAATCAACAATGGCTACCATCATATATCTTGTTAACTTCACAATAGTTGTCCATACCATCAGACATAATAAAATTAAATAAAACAAAGCAGAAAAAAACCAATCAAAACAGAACATTAAATTAAAAAAATAATAAATCAGAACAAAATAAAATAGTGAGAACAATATTGGATTTCAAAAACAAGAGGGAAGGAAATCCCCCACATTTTTTATATTGCTTACTGTTATCCTCCTAATAGATGCTCAGACTACTGACCTTAGGACTGCAAAGTCAGTCAAATAATACAATCATTTAGTCATTTTTGCACCTCAGCAGTTATCAACTCAGCCTGTTCTCCTAACCATCCAGTGGCTTCCGGGGGTGGGACATGGCTTCTTGATTCTCAGCCTACACACTGGTCAGCTCATGGAGAAGGTGAACTGGCTTCTCTCTTCCTGGGCCCCTCATGGTTTGTGTGGCTTACAGGAAGAGTGAATTGGCTTCTTGTACTCCTCCCAGACCCAGCATAGCTTCTGCTGACTCACAGTCTAGTGCAACAATATTTTTATAGTCACTGGAAAACAGGTTAAAAGGATTAAAAGTGTTAGATCCAAAACAGAGTTAATATCAGAAACTTATGAATATGAGGGTAGCCAGGACAAAGAGAAGAGCATCTAAAACCCTGGGGTTCACCATGTTAGTATTTTTATTTCATTATTATTTTTATTCTATGTTGTAATGTTAAGTAAAGTAAATCAGACACGGAAGCTTAGATATCACATGCTTTCTTTTATATGAGAAAACAAAATACAAATAAAGAGCCCCATAGAAGACACAAAATGTGAAGTAGTGAGATAGATCTTTTGCACATAGGAAGATGATCAAGAGATGGATGGAGTAGGGAGAGAGCAGAGGGAAGTGGGGACATAAAAATTGAGATGAGATATGTGTGTGCACCAACTCCTCACAAGGAATGCAACCATTTTGTAATACAATATGTACTAATCAAAAAACTGAAAAAATATGGTCAATAGGTTGAAAAGGGGAGTAAACACTAAAATATAAGTAAGGACAATGACAAATCACAGGGAAAAAGCAACCTAACTAAAGAAATCTCCACAACTGTGACAGAGTTTCTCTCAACTTAAGTAATCTTCAACCCACAGTGCAAAAACAATATAAATTGTGCTGTAAACTGCAGCCCTGAGATATTAAGCCCCTTGCCTCCATCTTTACTTGACTTTTACTTCAACACTTTTTGCTGAAATACACATATACGTAGAAGCAGATGTACCCTTAATTGACAAAAGGAATGCAATCAAGTCCAGCCAAGATGCCAGTATGTCTCATTGTAACACATGAGTGAGAACTGCATCCCCCTGCCAACAGCTGGAATGGGGACTTGAGAAAAAGCCTGTGAAATTTCAGGGCTAAAATATGAGATACAAACTCAGCTGAGGCCATACAACTTAAAAAGAGTTATACCTTTCTGGTAGGAAAGGTGCCACCGTTGCATGTGTCAAGCTCTCCATTGCACATTAATTGAAGGGCTCCTGGGACTAGGGTGAGAGTGCTCTGTTTCTCCTTATAGCCAATGCTTACAAAGATCTTTCCTTGCACTCATGAGTGCACAAAGGGCCATGAGTCATCCCAGAGTCCCTTCAACTACAAATTTTTCTCTCTTTGTCTTCTTTCTCATCCATGTGTCATATTGCCAGGGGGGAGACTGATACACTACACAGTGATTTTGGAAATAAATATGAGATAGGAAGGCAAGATGGTGATGCCCCAAACCCCTGATTCCCTAAAAGCTGATCTCATGGACACAAAAGTAGAGGAAGCTACAGGCAAAAACTAAAGATACAAATACTCAAAATTTTTGACGAGATAGAAGAAAGAACATTAATAAATGCATAAAATGTTTAAAAACTCAAAAGAGGGTTTAATTAAACAAGTAAAGGATCTTACCAATTAAATGTTCAGTTAACTGAAAGAAGAAAGAAGCAATAACCTAACTGCCTGAAATAAGACACTATAAGTTATGGATGATAATTTCTAAAAGAATTCAAAAAGTATTAAATGAAAGGTAGCAAAGATATATGTGAAACATGTAATTAAAAGTATGGCTAGCAAAACTGACTAATGTGAGGACAAAATAACAGAAAAGGAAGACACAGTGCATATGACACAACAAACTGAGCATGAGAATACTTAAGGGTGTTAGACACAAACAAGCTGGATGCAACACTAGATATCGACTAGATAATGACTGAAAAATCAAAGGTCAAACTCAGAATTATAGAAATGAAGGAGGAATTAGAAGATAACTCATGAGATATAAAAAAATAGTCGCTGAAATCATAGAAAAGTTTCCAAATCCACAGAATGACTTCAACATTCAAGTACAGGAGGCATTTAGAATCTCAAACAACACTGATCAGAAAAGAAACTCTCCATGACACATCTAGTCAATATTTCAGAAAGTCAACCAAAAAAGAGAATACTTAAGGGTGTTAGACAAAAACAAGTAACTGGTAGGGGCAAGCCCACCTGAATAACTGCATACTTTTCAATATAAACCTTAAAGGCCAAGAGAGCCTGGAGAGAAGTTTATCAAACACTAAGAGAAAACCACTGTGGATCCTGACTTCTGTATGTTTAAAAATTACCCTTCAAAATTGATGCAGAAATGAAGACTTTCCATGACAAAGAAATCCTAGAGAAATGCATAAACACTAAAACAGCATTCTACAACATAACTAAGGGGATCCTACAGAGAGACAGGGAAGCCATCAGTACCAAATAGCCCAAAGGAAAGCATACATGTAACTTGGGGAGTGGTTACACAAAACAAAACAAAAAAATAACTAAGGGAATCAGCCATGGCAACATAACACAATAACAGTATTCAATAAAAACCTTACAATAATAACTCTCAGTGTCAATTATTTCAACTAGTCAATTAAAAGAGCCTTGCAGATTGTATAGAAAAACAAAATGCAACCACATTGCCTACAGGAGTCATGCTTCATCTAAAATGCAATCCATACACCAAATGTGAATGCGTGAAAATGAACAATCATTCAACCAGAGCCCTAAAACAATCATGAGAAGCTATCCTATTTTCAGACACAGGTAGATGACTTCAAACCAAAACTGATCAGAAAACCCAAAGATGTTCACTATATACTGCTAAAGAAAATAATTTGACAGTAAGAGATAAAAAATATAAATACCTATTCACTGAATGTTAGTGCACGCAGTTTCATAAAACAAACACTACTAGACAAAATAGGACAGAGAGATATTAATAAACTTGTAATAGTGTACCCCAATGCCACCCTCTCACAATTAGACAGGTAAAAAACAAACAAAAAACCCATCAGAGTTAATACCGGTAAATAGATGGACTTAACAAATATTTGCATGTTTCACACAAAACAACAGAATATAGATTTGTTTCAAGAGCACATGGACTGTTTTCCAAAATACATCATATTTAGGCCACAAAGCATGTGTAAATAAATACAATAGAAATGAAATAATTCCTTACACATGATTGGATCATAATGGAATGAAGCTAGAAATAAAAAGCACAAGAAATCACAGAAATAACACAAATACATAGAGATTAGATAATACACTAATGACTAATCAGTGAGTTATAGAAACAAATTAAGGAAAGAATAAAAGAAAGTTCATACAATCACATGATAATGAAAGCACAGCATGCCCAGACCACTGGGACACAATGAAGCCAGTTCTCGGAGGGAAGGTGAGGGCTATAAATACACACATGGAAAGATACAGCAGTCCAGAACAAATAGCCTAATGATGCATCTCAGGGTCCCGAAATCACTAGAGAAATTCAAATGTGAAGCAAGCAGAAAGAAATAAATTACAAATATAAAAAAATCATTTTAAGACTAAAAAGACAATACAACAGATCAGCAATGAATCAAAAAGTTCTTTGAAAGGACAGAAGGTGGACAAGGGAGTGTGGAATATGGAAGGGAGAGAAGCAGAAAGTAATAAAAGGATAAAAATGTGATATATGTATGAACCAATTCCTCATAATGAATGTATTTATTATGTATAACAAAAATAGACTTCAAAAATAAATTTTTAAAATACGATACCAATGCTAGAAGGGAAGAAATGCTTATCTGAAGAAGATTTAGAGACAATATGAGAATCATTAATAATCATCTCACAAACAAGAAAAAGGTAACATATAAGGTTTAATCAGCACAAATAGTATGCTTCTCAATTCTGACCAAAAGTGTGTCAGGAAACTTTCCTCTTTTCATTTCCACTGTATGAAAACACCAAATGTTCTCAGCAAATTAGAAAGGCATATGTTTGGTTTTTGCAAAAACACAACAGCCATTTAAAGTATATCACTTACCTCACTTGCACTATGGGATTCAATCTTTAGTGACATTAGATTTATGAAATCATTAAGCTAACTTCCTGAGGGAGAGGACTGATTAGGGCATATGCTGTCTTTGTTTAATTAGGATAAGAAATATAATAAAAGGTGGCACTCATATCTGCATCAGAAAAATGCAATTCCCTTATTGAAAATATTGCTCATGTATGAAGACATGGGTAAGAAAGAAAAATGTTTTAAAATAAAAATAAACAGCATCTTATATTATAGAAAGTTAATTACCTGTGTATTAGGAAGCAAATAATCATATCAGACTAGGTCAAGAATGTTTCTAAATATGAAAATGAGATACAAAGAAAAGGAAACATTATTGACATACTAGCAATCATTGAGTGTTTTATAATTTTTGAGGATTTTGGAGAGAAGACCTACACATCTTTTTTTTCTTTTTTTTTTAATTGGTACCAAGGATTGAACTCATGACCATACACTTGTAAGGCAGGCGCTTATGCTGCTAAGCTAAATCTCCAGCCCAAGAAGAATCACACATTTGGTCACAGAAGATGAAGGTATTTTCACGTTTTAAATGACACCCATGAGCAGGGACCCGACCCCTCCTGCAGCCGTCCAGCTGTGTCAAAGCTCCCTACTCCCCGGGCCCCCGCCTGCTTCTCTACCTGGCCTTTGGCTCTGGGGCTGTGCTGGCTGTCTTGGGAAACCTGCTGGTCATCACTTCCATTCTCCACTTCAAGCAGCTCCACTCCCCAGCCAACTTTCTGGTCACCTCTCTGGCCTGCGCTGACTTCTTTCTTGGTGGGGACGACTGTGATGCCCTTCAGCATGGTCAGGTCTGTGGAGAACTGCTGGTACTTTGGGGACAGTTTCTGTAAATTACACTCCTGTTTTGATGGCTCCTTCTGTTATTCCTCTATCTTCCACTTGAGCTTTATCTCCTTCGATAGATACATCGCCGTCACTGACCCTCTGGTCTATCCCACCAGGTTCACTGTTTCTGTATCCTCCAAATGTATCGTTTTCTCCTGGGTACTTTCTGTTATCTATAGCTTTTCACTTTTTCAGGGGTAACTGAAGCTGGGCTGGAGGAACTAGTGAGTGCCCTCACCTGTGTGGGAGGCTGTCAGGTTGGAGTTAATCAAAACTGGGTCTTGATAGATTTTCTATTATTTATCATCTTGTGATGATAAGTGTTTACTCCAAGATCTTCCTGATAGCTAAGCTACAGGCCAGGAAAACTGAAAGTCTGAGCAATAAGCCTGCAACATCATCAGACAGCTACAAAGACAGGGTAGCCAGGAGGGAGAGAAAAGCAGCCACAACCCTGGGAATCGCAGTGATCGCTTTTCTGATTTCGTGGCTGCCGTACTTCATCGATTCCCTCATTGATGCCTTCCTGGGTTTCATCACACCCACATACGTGTATGAAATATTAGTTTGGATCGCTTACTACAACTCGGCAATGAATCCCTTGATTTATGCTTTCTTTTATCCTTGGTTTCAAAAGGCCATCAGACTAATTGTTACAGGTAAAGTGTTCAGACAGAATTCCTCCACAATAAACTTGTTTCCTGAGTGGATTCTTGTTTTTTTTTCTGAAAATTAGAGATTCACACAAGACACTTGAGAAGGAAAATAAATGATCATCCATGTTGAAGATCTCTTAATGTAAAATAACAACATCCTTTAACCATAACCTAGGAAAAATTCAGATCAAATTAATGTGTAGTGTTTTTGATAATTCTAGCATTAAAAGCCAAATTTAATAGAAGGCCATAATGTTGGAGTCAAATCTGCCATTTATCACTGTGATATTGGACTACCGGGGTTTCTCTGAGCTTTTTATGTTTCAGCTGAATAACCCTTTACTTGCATCACTGAGAACATTCAGCATAAAAGAAAATAAGAATAACAGATGAATATTTAAAGTTGTGATTCTTATATTAGTTTTTGTAAGTTAACAATCTGAATATATTCCTCTCTGTTGTAGCGTTGCCTTCATCAATTATAAATTAATAAGAGAATCTTACTGAGATAATTGCTCTTTATTCAGAGGGGCCATTTAGAAAGGCTGCATTGATTAGTATCAGATTTGTATGTAAGGGTCAGGAAAAATAAACCAGGAGGCATATCTGTTCATTAATATCAATTCCACTGTTTACAGTAAAAAGGGAATGGGTGGCATAAATAAAAACATTCACCATTCAGTGAGCTTTTTGCTAGTAACTACACTTATAAAAATAACATGAACATAAGAAACTTGAAAAATTATTGTATGTTTAAATCATGAATTTTAAGTTTTTCTGTCATGATTTAATTTTATTTCTAAATTAATTTATTACTCACTTAATTTTGGAATTGTTCCAAACACTTATAGAATTTTTCAAAGATGTACATTACAGTATAAATGTGAATATATACAAAGGAAGAAAGAACTCTGGCATGAAGATTATTACCAAGGGTGGAAATATATTTATTTACACAATTCAAAACTGATGGAATTAATTATGTAATTCACAGTATATTGCAAATGGCAGGTAATTAGCAGTGAATTGCTCTTGGTATCCAGATTAGAGGACAGAGTATTCTATGCATGAATGAATAAGCTACTAAGTTTGATTTGTCTCTTTCAGACAACACACTTTGTTTTTATTTTTTCATGTTTCCCTTTTGATCAGATTTTTATTTTTACTGGTACATGTTTACAGTGTGTGATGATTGCATTCCTGTGGAGAGCTGGTCCAGCCACAGAACACATCTTCACTCATTTTTATTTTTAATTCCCTTCTGCTCCTCTCCATACCCCCCATCTCTCGGTCCCTCTCCCTTTTCCAAATGATGTTCCTTCACATTCATAGTATTTCTCTTTTATTTTGACTGTAATGTGTTTTTTACGTTTCTCATACAAGAAAAAACATGGTTGAGCCAGGGACCAAATTTTAAAAATCAGCATTATATCTTTGAAGAAGGAACAAATACATACAAAGGTGTCCTCATTATTTTCTCTAATTTCTACTTAGATACACAATGATATTATTTATTATGAGCATATAATTTCTTCTATTGTTAAATATGTGCTTTAATTTGGTAAATCTATCTTTACATCATGTACTATTTCTGATTATACGGTGATTGGGAGAAATTGTACATGTCTAGGTGATTTACAGATAATAAATTCACCCTGGATACCTTAGTATCCTTTACAATTCTTCAGCTTCAGTGTTGAATACTGTCAATTTACTTAGATTCTAGTGATTTCAATCTGAATAACTTTTCCTAAGTTAAATTAATAGAAAAATGTATATACATATCAAGTATGTCCAATGTTCTTTTATTTATATTTCTTTTCCAGGCATATTGATTTGTTATTTCCCCCAATAAGTACTGTCACATAAAAAATAACCTTTTCTAATCCTCTTTTTACCCTATAGATAAAGATGTCTTTATTTTAACACAGATGTTGATGATATCTGGTGAATACTTCAAAGTTTCTTTTTGAATTGAAAATGTGTATCAAAAAGTACTTTGAGTCCAGTGTAATCTTTCAAATATATTAGACAAACCAGTTAATCTTACTCTATCCCTTCCAAGATCAATACATTGTTCCCTTACGACTGAGAAAGTACTACCCTCTTCATTTTCTGGGAACTGCATTGCACTGGGTCTAGAACCTGCCCCTTCATTTCAGAGAACATTTACCGAGTGATTCCAGTAGCCAGTTCACGAGTTCTAGAAATGGAAGGATACAACAAAAAGAGAATTTAAACCTCTCACTAAGATTGTATGTAAATTTATGAAATGTTCATTTTGTATATTGTATTGATTTACTTATGATAACTGATTTAATCTGTATAACAACTTGTTACGTAGGCGTTATAATTCCCTTTACTGAGAAAGCTCAGGTGTAAAGAGGTGAATTCTCATATCCAAGGTCACATAGTTAGTTTTCAGAATGAGTTCTCACACCCGCTTTCAGAGAATAAGAGAGAGTCCCCCAACTGTGCTTCCCCTCAAAAGAGAATGATGCCCAGACAAGGTGCATAACTTGCTCAGAGATTTTTTTTTTTGAGCATGAAGCTTTTATAAACATTATTACACAGGAACAATATGGTTGTTACATAAAGAAAATTATGAACAATGTCTACAGACAGAAATAAACACAAGAGAAAACAGCTGGTTAGTTAAAACTTTTGTTTTATGCTATAATGAAGACTGAACCCAGGACCTTCCCAGAGAGCTATATCCAGAGAATTATTTTTTAATTTTCATTTTGAGGCAGAGTTTTGCTAAGTCACTACATTACCCATGCTGGGTTCCAACTTAGAATCATTCTGATTCAGTCTCTCAGCATACTGGGATTATAGGCTATCAAACATATTTCCTTTTTTAAATGTTTTAAAATAGTGTTTTTATTATGCAGAAGTTTTGTCACCTAAGACTCAAAGGAGGACATTTTAACTATGGATGCAAGATTTGTCTACTCCTCACACTAAAATGTAGTTTTGCTACTTGATCCTATTTGGTCACTTGATTCCTTTAAGGCTCTTCTCTGCAAAGTGACTGGTACATTCACATCCCTTGTTCACCATGGCCTTGTCATGTTTAAAATTAATAGAATTTTTACTTTTTTCTCATGAGACTCAGTTTATTGTTTTGAAAAACATGGTTGTTTATGAGTTATTAATGCATTTAGTAGCTAATATATTTAACAATACCTTGAAATTTGTATTTTTCCTTGTACCAGAGTTGAAAACAAACAAACAAACAAAGAAACAGCTGTATTTATGTGTAGTCTCCCTCTTTTTAGGAACTCAATTATTTTTCTTTGAAAAGCTGCTCCTTCAAAATATCTTTTCTTGTTCATATTTAAAATCAGAAACAAGACAAGCTTGCCCATTATTACTACTTCTGTCCAACACAGTACTCAAAACATTAGCCAGAGTAATCAGAGAAGAGAAAGAAGTAAAATGGATATGGAAAACAAGGAAGAAGTCAAATCATCATGATCCTCTCTACTGAAGAGCCAAAGTATTTCAGCAAAATAATCCTGGATTTAGTAGCCAAAGTCAGCACTGTAGCAGGATATAAGACAACACACTAAGATCAATAGCAAAGACAAATGAAATTTCTAGTTTCACTCTTTTGAGCAATCTCCATACTAATTTCCATAGTGATTGTGCTAGTTTACATTCACACCAGCAGTGGAGAGGGTTCCCTTCAAAGATCTCATGCTACAGTGATATATGTATATACATGTTTATAGCAGCACAGTTCATAATAACTAAATCTTGAAGCTGTCTACATGTCTATCAACAGATAAATAGATAAACAAAATGTACTACTCACACACAATGGACTATTACTTCATCGTAAATGTAAACTTGAGTGATTTGTAGGAAAATAGATGTGTTGATGACCACACTGTAAAGTGAAGTTAATCAAACACACATATCAAGCCAACATATCACATGGCTTCTCTGATTATAAGAAACCCGAAGTATAAATAAAAAGCAAAATAAAAGACGGATAATAAGAAGAAGGAAATTCATCTTTATCAAAGAGGAAAGGGATTGATAGAGTAATAGATGGAAGGAAAAGAAAGAGAATACAGAAAAGAATTAAGACATGTTAGACACATTTTGTATACTGGATTGTATCATTTTGTATCAGTTGCACAAAGAGAATGTAAACCTTGTGTGTGTGTGTGTGTGTATGATCAAGAGATGGATAGAAGATGGGAGAGGAAGGCAAAGGAGAGGGGGCTAAAAAATTAAAATGTGTCATGTACATGTACCAACTTCTCATAAGAAATATAAACATTGCAAACCACAAATGTACCAATAAAACATCAATGGCATTACTGTACATCAATAATGAACTCACTGTGAAAAAAACTAGTAAAATAATATTGCTCACAATGGTATCAAGAAAAATTAAATACTTAGTAATTAACCTAAGCAAAGATGTGAACGACTGCTACAACAATAACTGCAGTACTCTGAGAAGGGAGATTAAAGAGGCATCAAAAATGGAAATACATCCCCTGCTCCTAGACAGGCAGATGCAATATGGTCAAGATGGACATGCTTCTAAAAATAATAGGTAGATTTAATGCAATCTCAAAATACCAACACAATTGTTCACGGAACTAGAGAAAAAAATCCTAGAATGTAAACAGAATGAAAAGAGATATAGAATATCAAACTCAATCTTGGGCAGCAAGAGCAAAACAGGCATTATCACAATCCCAGATTTGAAACTATATCACAAAGCTATAGTGATAAAATCAGCATGGTGTTGACACACAAACAGGTTTATGATTCAATGGTAGAGAGTAAAGAAAGGAAAAGAAGCAGGCAATTTTACACATCTTATTTTTGATGAAGTGTCCAAAAATATACACTGGATGAAACATAGTCCCTGTAACAAATGGTGCTTGCAAAACTGGCTATCCATATTAGATATATCTTATCATATATTAAATGAGATCAAACTGGAACAAAGGTTTAAATGTTCAAACAGGAACAATTGTCAAGAAGAAAAGCAGATAAAATTCTTCAAGACACAGGTGTAGGCAAGCACTTTCTGAACAGAAACCCAAGGGCACAAGAAATAGTACCAAGAATCAACAAACGGGATCATATAAAATTAAAAAGCTTTTACATAGCCAAGGAAACTGCCAACAGAGTAAAATGATGGCCTACAGAATGGGAAAAAAGTTTCCAGCTATTCCTCAAACATAGGACTAATCTCTAGAATATACAAAGAGTTTGATAAAATTGGACATTGCAATATAAAAGATCCAATCAAATAATGGGCAACTGAAATGAGTGGCCACTTCTCAAAAGAACTATAAATAGCCAATAAATATATGAAAAAAGGTCAACATCACTAGCCATTAGAGAAATGCAGATACATAAATTAAGAAATAAATAACACTGTGATTCCATATTCCACTCCAGAAGGAATGGCTTCAATCCAGAAAACAAATGATACGAAATACTAGTGAGGCTGCAATGAAAAATGAACACTTCTGTTGGTGGGGATGCATACTAGTACAACCCCTATGAAAACTGGTGTGGAGATTTTTCAAAAAAATCTAGAAGTTTCATTTGACCTAGGTATTTCCCTCCTAGGTATCTTCTGGAAAGAGTTCAATACATCACGTTATAGCAATACATGCATACGCACATTTACAAGAACACGACTCATACCTAAATCATAGATGTGGTTCATTTGTCCAACAAGAGATGAACTGATAAAAAATGTGATATTTTTTATATAATAGAGTACAGCTCTGCCATAAAGAAGGATAAATTTGAGTGATCTATAGGAAGCGAGTGCACCTTGAGGCCTTAACATTAAGTGACATAAATCAGATACACAAGTTTAAGTAATATATATTTTCTTCCATATGATAAATATAAAATATAAATAAAGAGCAAATTAAAAGATAGATAACAGGAAGTAGCAAGTTAGATCTTTCACAAACAGGAAAACAATAAAGAGATGAATGGAGTGGGGGAGGAGATGGAGAGAAAGAGCATGAAAATAAGAACTGAGATGTGCTCTGTGCATGTACCAGCTCCCCACAAGGGATGTAATCATTATGAAAGACATGTACAACATAAAATACAGTGAAAAATATTATGATGAATAGGTTAAAAAGGGGTACAAACCAAAATATAAACACAAGGACACGTTACAGGGGAACAGAATCTAAAAAGATTTCTATGGTAGTGACAGAGTTTTACTATGTTAACTTATCTCCAATCCACAGTAAAAAACATAAATATGAAAACACAAGTCAACAAGATGCATCTCCAAACCCTTATTTCCTCCAAAACTGATCCTAAAATAGAGGAAAATATAGGCAAAACCCAAAAAACACTTTTCAATTATTTAAAGAAATAAAAGAAGAAATGTATAGGCAAATGCATAATATTGTTTAATTAAACAGATAAAGGATCTTACCAATAATACCTTTGACAAACTTAAAGAACAAAATGTCTAATTGACTCAAGTAAAGTAACATGACATGAATTATGATTTCTAAAAAAATTAGAAATTATAAAAAGAAAGCAAGCAGAGCTAGAAATGAAACATTTAATGGAAAGCATGAATAGCATACTTTATCAGCATGAGTACAGATTAACAGAAGTAGAAGACAAGGTGGATTTAGGAGAACAAAACTTAATAATACATTAAAAAGAAGACAATGCAAGCTAGATGCAATAGGTACAAGATGACTTAAAAATCATTTTCAGAATTATAGAAATAATGGAAAAATTAGAAGATAATTATAAAAATAAACCAGAAAATAGAAGACATAAATTATTCACTGAAATTATAGAAAAAGTTCCAAGTCTAGGGAAAGAATTCACAATTCAAGTACAAGGGGCACATGAAACCCAATAAGCATGGTCAGTAAATATCCTCTCCATGACACATCATAATTGATATTTCAGAAATTCAGTCACAGGAAAGAAAACTAAAAATTGTCAGTGAAAAGTAGCAAGTAACCTATAAAGGCAAAGCCATCGGAATAACTGTAGGTTGCTCAGCACAAACCTTAAAGGTGAAGAGAGACTGAAAAGAAATTTTTCAAGCCAAAGAAAACAACTGTCACCCCAGTCTTCAATAGCCTGAAAAACAAGCTTTCAAAATTGAGGAGAAATTAAAGACTTTTCACAAAGAAATCTCAAAGACATTCTCAAGCAAGAAACTTGCATTGCAGAAAGTACTTAAGGGATCCTATACTATGAGGCTTCTGGCAACAAAGAACACAGAGAAAAGTATAGATCTAGCTGTGAGAGTAGTTACACAAAAGGAGGAAAATAAGGACATCAGCCCTGGAAAAATAATGCAATAACAGAATTCAATAAATACCTTATAATAATAACTCAATGTCTATGGTCTCAACTTATCAATTAAATGACAAAGATTGGCAGATTGGATAATATAAAAAGCAAGCACATATTGCACACAGGAAACACACCTCATGCAAAAGGAGCACGTACACTGGGTGAGAGCATTGAAAAGGATACTGCACTCAGCCAGAGCCCCAAAACAAGCAGCGGTCATGATCTCATACACAGGCATAAGTGACCACAAACCAAACCAATGAGAAAACAAAAGGTTAAATGACACCACTGAACAAATGGACTTAACAGATAACCTACACAGTATTTGATCCAAAAGCAACAAAATATACATTTTTCTTAACAGCACAAGGAACTTTTGCAAAACAGATCATATTTTAGACTACAAAACGTGTTTACATAAATACAAAAGAATTAAGATAATCCCTTGTATACAATTGAATCATAGTGGAATGAAGCTAGAAATAAAGAGCAGAAGATCCCACAGATCTTCTGTGTAAGCACAAGGAGATCAAATAATCCATTACTGAATAATCAATGGATCACAGAACAAACCAATCAGGAAATTAAACTGTTTAGAATCAAATGACAATGGGGGCAGAACATACCAAATCCAATCATAAACAATGAAATCAGTTATAAGAAGGAAGGTGACAGTTATAATGCACACATTAAAGAAAAAAAAACCAAATAAATAACTTAATGATGCACATCAACATTCTAGGAAGACAAGGACAGTTAAAATTTGAAACTAATAAAAATAAGGAAATAGAAAAAAAGTGGAAATTAATGAAATAGAGACTAAAAAGACAATACAAAACAACACAAAGGACCAATAATGAATCGAAGATTAGGTTCATTGAAAGAATCAGAAGGGATCAGGTGACGGGAAATATGGGAGGGAGAGCAGGGAAGGGGAAAAATGATCCAGATGTGCTTTGTGCATCAGCAGATTCCCACGATGAATGTATTTACTAAGTATCATAGAAATGCACTGTATAAATATGTGTAAAGAACTTTTAATGACAGCATGAGAATCATTCATAAATATGTCTCAAATACATGAAAAAGATAATAAAGAACAAACAACATGCTTTCAAATTCTGAGCAAAGGAATACTGGGACAAATTATTTCCATTTGAGTGGTATGAACGCACCACATGTCATCAGAAAATTGCATGGGCACACATTTGGTTTTGGCATAAACACAATAGTTCTTCAGTAAGAGGATTTTTTTTTTGTACCAGGGATTGAACTCATGACCTTGCGCTTGCTAGGCAGGCACTTAAGTCACTGAACTAAATCCCCAGCCCTCAACATAATAGTTCTTTAAAGTGTCTACACTATGGGATTCAGTCTTAGCCACACTGGATATTTGCAATCATTAAGTTACTTCCCTGAGGGAAAAGTGCTTTCAGGGCGTTACCCTAGCTTTGTTTAATTAGGATAAGAACCCTAATAAAAGGTGGCACTCAGACAGCAACCAGGAAACAGACCATTCCTGTCACTGAAAATCACTGCACAGGTATGAAAACAAAGGTAAGAAACAGAAAGATTTTTACATAGAAAAAAGCAGCATTTTATGTAATAATGAAATTGGTTACTGTGTATAAGGAAGGAAATAATTCTATCAGGTGAGAACATCAATCAGTTTCTAGTTATGACAATAAGTTATAAAAAAAGGAACAATTTATGGTTGTATTTGAAATTACAGACTACTTGGTTTTATATTTTTTGAGGATTTTTGAGGAATGGATCTACACAGTAGGCCATAGGAGATGACAGTTTTCTCCTCACCAAAGACAATCATGAGCAGTGGTGACCCGACCCCTCCTGCAGCCGCCCAGCTGTGCTATGAGCATGTGAACGGATCCTGTGTCAAAGCTCCCTACTCCCCGGGGCCCCGCCTGCTTCTCTACCTGGCCTTTGGCTCTGGGGCTGTGCTGGCTGTCTTGGGAAACCTGCTGGTCATCACTTCCATTCTCCACTTCAAGCAGCTCCACTCTTCAGGCAACTTTCTGGTCGCCTCTCTGGCCTGCACTGACTTCTTGGTGGGGACGACTGTGATGCCCTTCAGCATGGTCAGGTCTGTGGAGAGCTGCTGGTACTTTGGGGACAGTTTCTGTAAAATCCACTCTTCTTTTGCAGGTTCCTTCTGTTACTGCTCTATCTTCCACTTGTGCTTTATCTCCATTGATAGATACATTGCTGTCACTGACCCTCTGATCTATCCCACTAGGTTCACTGTTTCTGTATCTTGTAAATGTATCATCTTCTCCTGGTTGCTACCCATTACATTTTGCTTTTCCCTTCTTTACACAGGGGCAAATGAAGCTGGGCTAGAAAAATTAGTGAGTGCCCTCACCTGTGTGGGAGGCTGTCAGATTGCAGTCAATCAAAACTGGGTTTTGATAGACTTTCTATTATTTTTCATTCCCACTCTTGTGATGGTAACTGTTTACTCTAAGATCTTCCTGATAGCTAAGCAACAGGCTAGGAAAATTGAAAGTCTGAGCAATAAGCCTGCAACATCATCAGACAGCTACAAAGACAGGGTAGCCAGGAGGGAGAGAAAAGCAGCCACAACCCTGGGAATCGCAGTGATCGCTTTTCTGATTTCGTGGCTGCCGTACTTCATTGATTCTCTCATCGATGCCTTCCTGGGTTTCATCACACCCACATATGTGTATGAAATATTACTTTGGATCGCTTTCTACAACTCAGCAATGAATCCCTTGATTTATGCTTTCTTTTACCCTTGGTTTCGAAAAGCCATCAGACTAACTCTCACTGGGAAACTGTTCAGACAGAATTCCTCCACAATAAACTTGTTTCCTGAGTAGCTTCTTCTTTGCAATGAGAGGAAGTGAAAAGTGATTCAAACAGATTTATCAGGGGGAAAGCAAAGATCATCCATAAGCAACTTGATCTCTTTGTGTAAAATAATGAAATTATACTTCAATTTTACACAAAGGAAACTTATTAGGAAAATAAATGAATTTTACCATGTCCTTGCCAAGATTAATACACTGGTCTCTCTATTTCTGTAAGTATTTAAAAACCTTTATTATAATGGGCATAATACTCCCACTCTCATAATTCTCTGGTTACAACTCTGAGCTGTCTAGAATGTGAAACTTTGTTTCAGCGAACATTCATGAACTGAGTCTGGTAGTTAATTCGTGAGTCCTGGAAACAGAAAATATAGCAAGAAAGACATTTAAATCTTGTAAGTTTCATACATAAATTTATGGAATATTCTTTGCATATATTGGGTTGCTTTAGCTATAATAACTCATTTACTCTATAACCACCTGTGAAGTAGTCAATGTTATTCTTCTTACTGAGAAAACTGAGGGATATTAGATGAATTCTCATGCCTGAGGTCACTTATTAAGTAATCAGAAATGAGTATTCGAACCCCGGCAGTCACAGAGTGACTGGGACTCTCCCTAGTTGTGTTCCAACTTGAGAGGGTGTGATGTCCAGGCATGGCACACAACTTGCTGAGAAATTTTTTTTTCTTTTTTGAAACAGGGTTTGCTATGCACTTCGGGCTGTTTTTGAGCTCACTTTGTAGCCCAGGCTGGTTTTGAACTTGCAACAATCCTCCTGCCTCAGCCTCCTGAGTGCTGGGATTACAGGCATGCGCCACCATGCCCAGCTCACTAGATTATTTTGAGCAAAAAATTTTTGTAGACATTATTTCATGGGAACAGTAGGACAGTCATAAGGAAAACTTTAAACAAAGTTCTATAGGTGTTAACATAAGAGGATGTAAGTGTTTTGTCATACATTTTAGCCATATTGAAGCTTGAACCCAGGGTTTGTACAGTGAACTAGATCCCCCCAACCCCTTTTCCATCTTCCTTTTTTTAAACTGTTCCTTTGAGACAAAGTCTTCACTGTTAACTAGGCGGGGCTCCCACTTACAATCTTCCTGACTCAGACTATCAGAAAGCTACGATTATAAGATGTCATCCATCTATACTTCTTCATTTAGACATGTTTTTACAATAGTGATTTTATTTCACAAGATTTTTTCCTCATGAAATTCAAGGGAGGGTCACGCAGATGAACTACATTTTAACTATGGAGGCAGAATTGTTCCACACGCCAAGCAAAGCTGTGGTTTTGCTACTTGTACTATTTGGTCATCTGGTTCCACTGAGCCACTTCACCCCAAGATTGTCACATTCAACGTCCTTTATGTCCATAAGTATTTTTGAGGTTGAAAATTGAATTCATCTTTGGTCTATGAAAACCATATTGCTATTTTTGAATAACAATGTATTATGTTTATGAATTGTATGTACCTTTGGTCTCTGTTTTTCATACCAGCTTGGAAATTTTCTTTTATTTTTCCAAGTACAGATGTGTGAAACAAAAATATGTGAATACACTTCTACTGTCCCTCTGTTTAGGAACCACCTTGTTCATCCTATCCGATTCTGATGATCTGTTTTACATATTTATTTCCTTTAAAATCCCCCAAAGAATGTCCTTTCTTGTTTATCTGTATGTCTGCTTCAGAAACCTTCCACTATACATGTAACATTCTTGCAAATAATTGCTTCCTGAATTAAGTGTGGTTTTCTTTTAAATATGGACATATTTCAATAACTTTCTGTAAGACTATGGATATATAAATTAAATAAATAAGATTCTGTGTGGAGCATTATGTTCAAAATGGTTGTCATTATGAAAGCTGAAGAGACTACAAATGATAAATTTGCACTAATTTACTGTGAAGATTCATGAAATTGAGCTGTTCTAGAACCATCTTCTGGAAAGAGCCTACTTCTCTAAGAGTAGAGCATTGTTTATTGAGTTCTAGGACAGAAAAATTCACAATGAATGTTGTACTTTCCCACTTCAATTTACCACCCAACAATTAAACTCATGGTAGACTCACAAAATATTACTACATGCATTTATCTCCCATTTGTATTTCTTTACCTAAAAAGGTTGTATTCATCTCAGATGCCCATTTTTGGAGTGGGTCTTTAATTTGGGGGCATTTTTAAAAAAATTCTTTATATGTTCTGTGGAGAAGTCCTTTGTCTAAGGGACAGTTGGCTAAAATTTTTTCCCAATTCAAGAATTTTTTCACTCTGTTGGTGATTTGCTTTGATGTGCAAAAATTTTTTAATATGATGAGATGCCAGTAACTGATTCTTGCAAGTATTTCCTGTGGCATTTGGTTTTTGTTCCTTGAACTCTCTGCCTATCCCTGTGTCTTCAAGATTTCTACCTACTTTCTCTTCCAGTAGATTTAGTGTTTCTGTTTTAATATTTAGAGCTTTGATCTATTTTGACTTTGGTAAAAAAAAAAAAAAGTACATGGTGATAGGTATGGGTCTAGTTTTAGTCTTCAGTATGTGGAAAATCAGTGTTGTCCAGAACCATGTATTAAAGAGGCTATCTTTCTTCAAGTGAACCTGTTTGGCTCCTTTGTTAAAGATAAGAGTATATTTGTCTGAGTGTGTTTGTAGTTGTGTCTGCATCTAAAGATACAAGTATATTACCAAAAACTCATCCAATAACAAATGCTGGTGGGGTTTGGGGGAGAGGTAACAGTTCTCCACTGTTGTTGAGACTATAGACTGTTGCAACCATTGTGGAAATCAGTGTGGAGAATTATAAAAAAAAATATTGGGATTAGACGTCCCATTCCACCCACTTATTTCCCTTCTGGATATTTTCCCAGAAGAATTGAAAACATCATACCACAGCAATATGTGTGCACCCATGTTTATAGCAGTACAAGTTGTAATTGCTAAATCTTAGAAACAACCCAAATGCCCATCAACCAAGGAATGAATAATAAAAATGTGGTATATTTATATAATGGAGCATTACTCAGCTTTAAAGAAAGATAAACTTGAGGCTTTTATAGTTAACGGGATGCAACTAGAGACCATACTCATAAGTGAAATAAATCAGACTTGCATGTGTAAACACCTTATTGTCTCCCTAGTGTAAGAAAATGAAAGAGTAAATAAGATCCGAAAGTGCAATAGATATCTTGAAAGAGAAATAAACTGCTAAGATAACAGTACTACTCATTCTTTACTGAAAGGAACTCATACTTTATTGAAAGGAACAGTTATTACTTATATTATGTGATCAATTTTTCTTGCATATCTGGTAATCTGAGCAACTATTTTGAAGACAACAATATGCAGTATAATCACCATTGTCACTTTCTTATGATGTTGTTTTGAAATTCTGTATCATTTTATTGGTTTTTACTTCTCTTTAAAATAAAAAAATTACTACAATGAATGATCTGTGCTAGAATGATCTAATCGATCACTTGCAGATGTGGCAAATAGGTTAGTCCAGGTAAGACTATGTAAATAGGTGTAGGGGGTTCGTCACACATTGGTGGTATCTGACTGTCCACAGGGTCAAGACGAGCCCTTTCAGGACAGCCTGGATGACCACCCTCACTGTTTTGACAACTGGCCACAGGTAAGTTCTCCTTTCTGAGCTCTACCAGAACTCTTTGCCTAAGATCAGGCTAGTCTGGGCCTATAGATCCATGACTGTCTATTAGCTGTTACTGTGATCACATACCACATTTATTCCTAAGTTAGTCATGAAAGATTTCATATTTTCCTGTAATATCATTTATAGCTGGGCTTTTCATTCTGTCAAAAAGTCTTTTAAAATTTTAAATAATTTCTTTACTACTTTTCAAGAGCAAGTATACGTATGTGAAGTCTGACAAAATACGATATTCATTCTTTTGTTTAAGTTAGCTTCCCTGGGCTATTCTCATTGGAGTTTTATAAGGTTCTCATTTTAAGCTTATTGGAAGGTAGCATTTTAATTTTTTTAAATTTATCCTCTGTGCCCGAGATAGATTCTTTGGATCTGAAGTCTTAATCAGTGTTATTGCAGCAGAATATTTCTCCAAGATTGCTTTTATTATATATATCCCTTTCTTTCTGATTGCTAATTTTGGAACTCAGAGTTTTTCTCTGGTCCTATTAGAGCAGTCCTGATGTCTGGCCACTTTTTGTGTTGTTGACGTGCTGTGCTTATCTGCCTGGGTTTTTGAATCAGCTTGATATCTTCATCCTTCACATACACATTTCAGTAAAAATTGCAAGAATAAATCTATGTGCCCTGTTAGATTCATTTTCAGATGGTACACATGTGTCAGTCATTTCGACTGGTAGAATATTTAACTGGGAAGTATAATTTGCATCCACTTCTTTCTTCATACCTCTCTACTTGTATTAGGATCCAGAGCCTGAAAGATTCCTAAGTTAGTCATGAAGGATGCAGCTATCTGACAGCCCATGACCAGCAAAGGAAGTCTTCTCAAGGCCTTGCAGAACCAGGGAGAGGACCAGGCAGGGGCCTGGGGAGTAGGAGCTTCACATTTTCATAGCACAGCTGGACAGCTGCAGGAGGGGTCAGGTCATCAGTGCTTGTCATTGTCTGTTGGTGCCTGAGAAAGCTGTCATCTTCAGTAGCCAAGTGTGTCATTGTGGTCTTCAGAATTCCTCAAAAATATAAGAAGTATCAATAATTGTAAGCACATTTTGTCCCTTTCCTTTTTAGCTTATTCTGTATTAGGAACTGATTCATTTCCTCACCTGACAAAATCATTTCCTTCCTAATGTGTGACTAATCTTGAGACCACACTTGTAAGGGCAATCAGACACACGTGTGTAAATGCCACATTGCTCCTCTTGTGTGAGAAACTGAAAGGGCAAATAAGGGTCAAAATGGGTGAGAGATATTGGGAAGTAGGAAGAAAATGTTCAAATGGGAAGCGGAACAAGTAGGGAAGAAGGGGGAAGTGAAAGAAGGAAAAAAAGAGAGAGACCAGAAGGAAAAAATGGAAACAAAGCTTTGGTGAATAAGGAGGGGAAGAAGAGTTGAAGGGAGGGGAAGAAGAGTTGAAGGGAGGAGACGGCAACGGGGAAAAGAGAAGAGTCAAGATGTATTATGCAGAGGTATAAATTCCTCGTGATAAATGTCATCTATATGTATATCAAAAGCATAACAAAATTAAAAATAACATACAACTAGTCAACATTAAATATTGCATTCAATGCTGTGTGAGGTGTAATGCTCTGTATTTCTATTTTAAAAATATTTCTCTTCATTTCTTGCTTCTTCAAAAGTGCTTGTCTTCAAAAAGGATGGTCTGTCATCTGACGTATATTTGATTACCACTTTTTATTAGGGTTCTTATCCTAATTAAACAAAGCTAGGGCAATGTCTGAGGCTCTCTTTTCCCTCAAGAAAGTAACTTAGTTATTGCAAATATTTAAATCCTTTAAGATCGATTCCCTATAATGCAGGATGATGCAAGTGATGAGTTTTTATATAACCACTTCAAAAGCAAATTTAAGCCCTTCTAATTTGAATAAATTTGATACAACCATTAGGTGAAATCGAAATTGGAAAAATACACATCCTGAGAAACTTTTGCTCAGAATTTAGAAGCCACATTGTTTGTACCGGTTAATTATTTGAGATTGGCTCTTCATTGTTTCAAAAATCATTATGAATGACTTTCATGATGACTGTCACTACTGTGCCTTCACTTCATGCTTTCTGGTGTGGTTTTATGTTTTTGTACTGTTTTATGTACGAAGTAACATGCACAGTCATTTCATAACATCTAGAATACTGCGGGTTTCATTTTAATAGTTCTTTACCAAACTAGGAGAGTAGAGTACAAGTTACCTTCCTCATAAAACGAAAGGGGAAGGGAAGTCTTCGATACAAATAAAATTCATTACTTTTAAGGTTTGCTTTTTTTTAGACAAGAATTTTCATTGTTTTGATTGCTTTTATTCTGTTTTGGTTTGTTGATTTTATTATATCTGATAGTGTGGACAGCTATTTTGAAGAAACAAGAGACATGATGGTAGCCATTGTAGATTTCCTGTTTTCTTGTTCTGAAGTCCTGAATTGCTTTCATTTTTCTGTTCTGATTGCCTTTATTTTTTTGTTTGGTTTTATTATCTTTCAAATAAAATATAAAAAACAGAATTTCTGGAGTTATTAAAAATGAAATGGTCAAAAAATATTCAGGAGTGGAAATTTGAAGATTCCAGCATGATTCCATTCTGCCTTTGACAAATTTCCTTTACCTCTCAGAATGCTACAAGTGAACTCATAGTAGTCTTTGAAAAGATTTATTGGTGAATGATTTGGTGATATAGTTTAAAACCAGAGAAATAATATTCATTTGAAAATTTCTCGATTCTGATATTCTGTACTGCATAATTTAATGTGAGTTTCATTTTCCTCAACAAATGCAAACATACTCATTCCCATTAGCATTGCTCAACATTACAAACTTAACTTCTAACATTTGCCAGTTTTATAAATCACAAAAATAGCATGCCTTTATTCACATGTATGGAAGTGCAAAAAGAATGAACATATTTTCATATTCAGATCAGTAATTTGCTATTTTCTCTAACAGGAAATTATCTGTTAACAGCTTTCTATTTTGGATTTTCAGAAGCATTTTATCATAGGTTTTTGACTGTAGAAATTCAAGATGAACAAAACAATTCTTTAAATATGTATCCAAAGTGTCCTTACCTTCTTTAGTTAACACTTTACATTTTTTAGCAGTCACAATCCTTAACATCAATTTTTATTATTTTAAATTGTACTAATACTAACTGTTGTAAATAGGTCTCATGCTATTGGTGAGTTATGGTTGCTGTGAAAGATACTGCAGTCATTTACCTATAAAAGCAACACAACTTTCTACAGTGGATTATCTTGAATAATCATCTAAAGGAAATGGGTAAGTGCTAGTAAAGGGAAATTGTGGGTTTCTTCCTCATTTGAGTTAATCCTATCACCTGGCTGAAACAAAGGCCATCAGAAGAAACCATCGCGTCTGACTTTGTTCTTTTCCCTAAGTCCCTGGCAGCTCAGCTTTGGTTCTGCTTCCTCTGTGTTCTGCCACATTCTCTTGTCGTGAGCTGAGTGTCCCACTTGTCCTCCTCTCCCAAGCTCAGGGTAGAAAGGCCAACATCCAGACACAGGCTGTACACTGTACCTGTCCCCTCTCCCTCCCAGGATAAAAAGTCAAGCAGCAGGGATTTCCCTTTTCGGGTTCTCAGTACCCATCACAAGAACAACAGTGACTAGGAACCAAACTGGGTAATGAGAGGTGGTTTACTGAGAACAAATCTGGACCAATGGAAAGGAGGACCCCAGAAGACACAGCTTAGGAAGCCTAGAGACGCAGATTTCCCACCTCCCTCATTTCCGGTGCCATCCAGCTCTAAACGTTTGGCCAGTTCTGCTGTTCTAACTGCCAGTGTTGTGTTAGTTCGCCTGTCCCTTCAGTCTCCATGGTCGGGATGGAGCCAGGCTCACCTGGTTCCACAGCCCCGGGTCTCTGGTGACAGACACTTCAGCACTGACACTAGACTCTCATCTATTCTTGCTCTTCCTGCTATGCTGTGGGAAAGCTAATTGAGTCCCAAGTGTCACACGTAATCGTTTTCCCAAGATCTTTTACACCTAAAATCACAGTACAGCCCACGATGTGGGTGGTGGCTTGTGCTAAGCTGATCATCTTGACAGCTGCCCTTAACCAATGGTGGCATGAACTTGCGTGTAAATTCTATCGCTCTGTTCCCAATTAGATGGGACAGCTCTAAGGTCTGTGCTGACAGTGGCTGTCAGGTTCCCCTCCAGCGAGTCCTCTCCACGCTGCTGCGCCCTGACACTGCCTGCTCTCCCTCCAGGTCTCCTTCCCCACGTGTATTCCTCTTTCCTTTTCCTGCTGCGTGAGCTTCTTCCATTGGGATTTAGACTTGAATCACTTCCTAGAGGAAACACACTAAGCTGTTCTCATTTATGTTCTCCTGGTTGATCACCTGTATCTCAGTATAATGTTTGAATAAATAAAACTTGAGCCACAAAATTTTATCTTATGTCTCCAACTTTGGAATGGGACACCAACATCAGAACAAATAAAAAGAACCATGTGTTGATTGCCATAACCGACATATATGTGGTGGTAAAGTAAGATGCTGATGGGTCACTCATTTATCCAGCATACACAGGGAACTTACCAATAATGGCCCTTCCTGTTGCATCTGTTAGATTGAGGAGTGAGATCAACGGTGAGAGAAGAGGTCTCCAAAAAGAAAAGTCAGCTTGTACCAAGTATCAGAGATGAGGTAAAGGGATTACCAGGATTGTCGAAATTTTGAGTTTCTCTCACATGGGCATGTTGTATGGAAAAGCAGGAGATATATGCAAGATGCTAAGACTGATCAACCTAGTCTATGCCTTGTCAGGGATTTTGGATTCATGCAGAGATCACAGAGGGAGTTCAGAGGGAGAAGATAAAAATATAATACTGCTTGGGCACGGGTGAAAATGTTCACCATTGCACACTTAGGTGTGCTGTCAATGCCACTGATTTTTCTGCAGTAGCTTAAATTTATTCAAAGGGTTGTTTCCAACAAGGACTGGAAATAAGTTACTTTGCATCAAGTGTAAGAGATAAATTTAAGGTTTTTTCTTTGTTTTTTGCCCAGAGTGGCATCCAATTCCTCTTTCTTAGGCCCCCTTCTTGGTAGCTATGGATGCTCATTTTTATTGTCTTATGCAAAGCATTTCTTGAACTCTGAGGAGCAGATGTCAGCAGTGTCCCCTCCAAGGAAGGGATGTCCCTCTCAGCCTTGCTGAGAAGTCAGCCTCCTCTCCATGGTCATAGCACGCCACCGCCTCTGCCTCTGGGTCTGGTGCTGATGGGCTGCGCTCAGCCTCTGCCTTATCGCTAAGGAAACAGTAAGCTGCAAAATGGTTGCTAAGTCAAAAACTGGGGATCTGGAAAAACCTGCTGATTTCCCAGCAGCCAGTGACCCCAAACACTTCATTTTGCTCTCATTTGTGTTGGAATTTGCCTTGTCAATCACCTCATTTCTGTTCAAGTAATGGAAAATATCTGTCTACAAGTTTTCTAAAGCTCTTCTTCCCATCTCTGACACTTCTCAGACTGGCAAGGGTACTATTTCCATTCTCAGCCAGCATTCTCACCAGCCCCTGGTCAGGACCCTCGATTCAGGCCTCAGTCAGCCTGGAGCTCAGGTATTTACAGCATGAGGCATCTGAGAAGACTGGGAAGTTGCTCTGATTTCTAGACAGGAAGCTCTGAGCTAATAGAAGCTGCCACACATTAATACTAGATTTACTTCCTACAAAAATACTTCACGTCCACTCTTTCCTCACTGAACTCTCAAACTTCTATTCGTAAATGTCTTTGTTAAGAACACTTGTCTTGTGTTAATTCTTACTGGATACAGGAAAGGGAAATGCATCTCGGGAAATACTCTTGTTCCATAAATATTTTCAAAGCACTCTTTTTGGTTTTTTTGTTTTGTTTTGTTTTTTGGTTTTTGGTTTTTTGTACTGGATTTGTGCTTTCCAGGCAGGCACATATGCCACTGAGCTAAAACCCCAGCCCCCAAAGCATTCTACCATGTTTCATTCCTCAGGCTGTTGATAGAGTTCCCAAGATCTTCACTTTTTTGAATTTAATTCCTGCTTTTGAAATGTAACAAACATTGAGAGTAAACATATACAAGGTTTTGCTATGAATTCTGTGAACGAATAATTATAAAAGCAATATTTGAGTCTAAATTTAAAACATCATCAAGAAACAGTTTGAATTTCTTGAAGAATAAGAAATAATATTTTCCTGAAGAATATGAAAGCAGTGTTTTTCAAAAAACCATATGCCCCATAACCGCTTTGGAATAATATAGTCTTTCCTTGTAACTCAAAATGCATTTTTATCTTTATCTACAACGGTGTGCACTCTTTGATTAGTGTTTATAAAAAAAAGGCAGAAAATTGCACTGTATTATTACAGAAAGTGAGAGTAAGTTACTGCACACAATGAGAAAAGCTATCCCATCTAAAAATAATCACTACTCCAGAAATTGCACCATTTGTTCATGGTTATTCTCATGCTTGTATATCTCCCATCTTACAAAATACTTGTGATTCCTGTCTGGACTCTGACATGGTTGATGTTGAAGACTCAGAGACCCTGTTAAGAGCTGTAAAAGAATGTGACCCAAGGATCAAGCTGATGAAAATCATAGCCAGATAAATCTTCCCCACGGGAAGACATGGGACAAGACATTTAGGGATACAATGAGATTGGGATGTTTGGAAGAAGCTGAAGTTAAGCATGAATAGGAGATCTGAAGGGAAAATGAAGTTCTGAACTAGAAATAGGGAAGAAGAGGAGACTGGGAAATATAAACTTTGCATCAATAATCATTTAATAAATATGTTGCTATCAAATCCCTCAAGATGGTCATTTCATCAAGAACTACTAGTCCAGAAGCCGTGCTACGCAGTTGAGGTTCCATTTCTCCTACCCCGTTTAATTTTTCATATTCTTACGTTGTATAATATCTGTCACAATAGTGTTAAGCTCTCATTGTCTCGACAGATTTTTCAATCTCATATTTAGGCTGACTTAGAAAATAAAATTATGGTTGATGAACTGTCTTTTAGTGCCTGGCCAAATACAGTATGTGTTATTGCTCTCCTAAAACAAGGAGAAAATAAATCATAAACCAAAGAATTTAGAGGTAATTACAGCAGACAACCCAACAAAATAGCTCATAAACAAAAGAAAGATGTTATAAAACGCCCCAAATTATTAATGAAAGAATCACTCACATATGCTAATCATGAAATAAAAAAATATTACACCACTGTAACCCCCAGGTTTTAGCTGCATTTCTCTATTTTGCTGATTTTTATGTTTTGATAGTAATTCTTTTTGCTACTAACAGTTTTAATTCTTTTAGCCTTTTTTCTAGTTATTACAAAATTTTCACTATAAAATTATCAGAGTGATAGGTATTCAATATAATGTAAAAGATAATAAAATATGAATTATATTTATGACAGGATGACCACCTTCCAGCCAGTTAAGGGCTGGTTAATTCCTCCGGCCGGCCTTTCATCAGCAACACCTGTGCAGAACCAGTACTGTAGTCCCAGGGGCTGGGACAGGGTGACAGTGATGCCGATGCCTGACACAGACACTGTGAGCTTGGTGGGGTGGACCAGGAGGTCAGTACCAGCCAGGTGCCTGTCCATGGAGATGAGGCAAAGGTGGAGGAGAGAAGAGACGCAAGATGCCACAGCACAGCAGCTGTAAGAGCACAAACCCCACTCCAGAGCCCCAGCAGCTCTGCACAGCCCTGACCGTGCTGAAAGGCATCAGTCTCTCCCATCAGTCTCTCAGCACAGGCCAGAGAGGAGATCGGGAACGTTGTTGATGAAAGTAGTCACTTGAAATGAAGTTTCTCCCCAAAGAATCAACACAGTGCCAAAGTCCAACATCTCATAGAGAACCAGCCAGAGCCCAAGTGGACAGTGAGATTTCACGAAGGACCCATTTATGCTCTGGAAGCAGAGCTGTGGGCTGCAGTAAGGAGAGCTGTTTGTGTGTGCAGAAGTCCTGCCCTTTTCTAATCACATTACAGAATAGTTTGCTTTTTCCAGAGAGGGAGAAGATTCTCTATGTTGAATGCCTATGCTTTAGTTATTTATCAGGTACTTTCCCTATGCGCTGTCCCATCTCCATTTCAATTTTTATTTCTGGACCTATGATGTAATGATCTGTTCAGTTTAAATGCTGCATGAATATTAAATTTACCAATATCATTCTGACTGTTGTGAATAGAACTGGGAAGCAATTTTCTAAGTTCACAAGAATTTAACTGCAAGGACTTCTGCCGCACACTTTGTAGTCTCACAAATGATATCTGACCTTGCAGTTCATCTGTCATCTCTAGCTATCTGTTCTGGATTTCTGAGATCTCCCTCTTTGTCAAAGTAAAAGGGTTTGTGGTTCACAAGTCACCTTTATTACTGTACATATGTAAGGCTGTCTGAGAAGTTAATGACAAATACCCCGAGAAAACAGAGCCAAATGCCACATTCAAAAAACCTTGCAGAGTCTTTGAAGTCCAAGGAGTGAATATGAATAAAAAGAAAAAAAATTATGATCTTATATGTTTAAATATACTGATTAGTGCAGAGTAGCTTTTGTAACAAAATTTAACAGGGACTGTATGAAAAGAGAAATGAAAATAACACATCAAAATACTAAGGTCATTTTGCAAAAAAGATGTCATATCATAATTGAAGTCTATATGATGAATGAAATTTTGCTTACCAAAGGAAAACTGATTCATATGAATAATTATTTCACAGACTAAAAACATAACTTTGTAATCATCTGAGGAAATGCAGAAGAAAATCATTTAATGGAATTCTAAATGTAGTCATTGAAAGAAAGAAGTTCCTTCGCAAACTGAATACAAGTGTTCTATGCATAGAAAGAGCTCTAAAAAGAGCAAACCATTTATGATGATAATGAAACTTGAGAGCATTTACTTCAATATTTGTAACAAAGCAAAAGTACATCAGTCATCCTCATATATAGGGGGTCTGTAAGTTCTCTATGACATCTCTAATTGGACTAACGCTTACTTAATATTAGCATGATCATGTGTCTGTGTTGGTATTTTCTTGAGTGATGATACTATAGACTTAACCAAACCTCTAAGCAAGTTTTCTTAGAGCCATAGGTCTAATTCAGTCATTGATAACCAGTGAATTTATCCTGTCTTATCAGCAAACATTATATATGCTTGTGTAACCAGAGAGTTATGATCAGCGTATCTGAGGTAATCATACTTAAGAAAGATATGAAAGATTAATACTGCATCTTCTCTCCTATTTTGAAAAGTTTCACATACTCAGAGAATGTTCAAATTCTAGGATTATAAAAATATTTATACTTGGATAAATTGCAAACATTTTAATCTACTGTTGAATTTATATCAAGTTATTTATCATTTAATTGAGCAATAGTACAATTTATAGAACTTTTACATAATGGCAGCATTAAATGTTTTTACTTATTTTTCTGTTTGTTCCTTGTTTTCCAAAAATAGAGACTGAGCATGACAGCTTTATAAAATCTACTGTACCTTGGCTGATTCATTGACTATCAGTAAACAATAGCATGAAACTTCATGTGTTGGTTTTTATCATGCTTTGTACTGAGCGCCTTATCATTTCCCAAGCCCGAGCCTCCATTTGTGGGATTGTGCTATGCAAAAAGGTTTCCACATTCCTATATACATAAATTCAAACATGCTTGGAGGCTCAGTAAATACCTTTTTGAGCAAAAGTGAAGTGTCCTTTTACTCTGTTTTTAACCCCCAGCTGAGAAGACAGTGTTACAGAAATTGCCAACAGGACGTACAAGTCTTGTGAGAGTCGCTGGTCCTTTGCTTTTAGGATTTAACATCCATGAAATTTTTGGGCTCTCCACAATGCAATTTCAGGTGTGTTCTTAATATTATCCTCAAATCATTTTCCTTAAGCAAAATACTATGAATAGCGTGTCTTTATCTTTAATCATTCCTGACACAACACAAAGTACTCAATATTTCAAAAAAATTTAAGGCTTATTGAAAACCAATGGAAAAAACCAATTATATTAATTAATGGGTTCTCAGATAAATATATGTAAAAAGAAATGAAGGTTTATATACCATTACTCTTCTACAATGTGGTTTCTTTATATACAGCACTCTATGAATATCAAAATATGTTTTATTGAATCAATCAAGTAAAAAATTGCAGGAGATAAAATGTAAAATTACAGCATGCATTTTTCTGTTAGTATTTCTAGTGCAATATACTTTACTCGAAGGATTAGCATATAATCCTGAACCCAGAACTTTCTGAAAAAACTAAAATGCAGATGTCCTTCCTCCCTCCTCTAGGTGTCCCTTTCTGCAGTTCAGCTGCTGGTGATAATCAGTCATTTGCGTTTTCACTTTACTAAAATGATCATTGTGACTACCCTTTGCTGTAGATCTCTCCACCTGCAAAATTTCCGTAGTTCACACAGGTATTAAGGCTGCACCGCTGCTCCCACGATACTTTCTGCACAGCCATTATCAGGAGGAGCTTACTCACTGCCCCTAAAATTCCAAGGAGCCACAGACATTGAAGGGAGAAAGAACTTCATGAAAGCAGCAAATAAACAGCCTGTTTGGTGGCTTCATCAATACTGGGCTGCAGCTGTTATGAGCTGAGCTGTGTCACTCAAGATTCACATGAGAAACTCCTAAGCCTCAGTGCTGAGTCTTTAAAGAGGTAACTAAGTTAAAATGGGGTGTGTAGGGTGGGTCCCATTTCAACATGATTGCTGTCCCACAAAGAAGAGATTAGGGACCAGACACACACGGAGGAAGAGCATGTGAAAAAAGAGCCCCTCAAAAGATGCCAAAGCTAGGACGCCTTCATCCAGGACATCCAGGTTCTGGAATTCTGAGAATATGAGTCTGTGAATATGAGCCACCCAGCCAGAGGCGCCGGGCTGCAGAAACCCTAGAAAGCTAACACAATGTCCCTGCAGACAGAGAAAGAGAGAACATTTCAAGGGAAACTAGATGTATGCATAAAAGACAAGAGGAGATATCACATCTATAAGTGAGATTTAGAAATTTGCAAAGTGGAAACAAACACGTGCAGGTGGCAAGTATATGTACAAAGATTGACACAAGTGATGTGTAAAATGCTTTATTCTTGACAAGTAGCACAGTAACTCTTTATAATAACTGTGTTTTAACACACCCACTACTTTGGTTCAGGCTAAAGTAATACACACTCCTTCTCCAATTTTGAAAGGTAGTATTTCTCTTATATTTAAGTTCATAAGTTCCTAATTTTGAAAATATTCTTCATTTTCTCAACTTAGTGCTTAAGCTTATTCTGAAAATAAACTCATTGCTGATGAACTGTCCTTTAAAATTTCCCCACTTAAAATAAGTCTTATGGCTTTCCTAAACCAAGGATAAAACAAAGCATAAATCAAGGGATTCATGGCGGAGTTATAATAAGCACACCAGCAGCAAATCTCATAAATATACGCAGGTGTGATGAACCCCATAAAAGCATCAATTAATGTCTCAATGGTATATGGTAACCAGGAGATGATAAAAGCGACCACCGTGACCCCCAGGGTTTTGGCAGCTTTTCTTTCTCTCTTGGCTACTCGGGCTTTGTAACTCTCGGAGGCTGACTCTGAGGAAGCACCCATAATACTCTCAATTTTCATAGCTTGTTGTTTGGCTACCAAAAAAATTTTACTATAAAGGATTATCATAACAAGGGTAGGTATGAAGAATAACAGAAAATCTATCAAAACCCAGTCTTGATTGACAACTATTTGACAGCCACCTACACAGCTGAGGGCACTTACTAAACCTTCCATTCCATCATTATTGACACCTGTGTAGATCATGGTACCAAAGTACATCATGGGCAGAATCCAGGAGACAGCGATGCAAATGCCTGACACGGACACCGTGACCTTGGTGGGGTAGCCCAGGGGGGCGGTAACAGCCATGTACCTGTCCACGGAGATGAAGCACAGGTGGAAGAGAGAGGAGTAGCAAAATGCTGCATCACAGCAGCTGTGAAATGTACAGAATTTAGCTCCAAAGTACCAGCAGCTCTCGATGGACCTGACCATGCTGAAGGGCATCACAGTGACCCCCACCAAGAAGTCAGCGCAGGCCAGAGAGGCGATGAGGAAATTGGCCGGAGAGTGCAGCTGCTTGAAGTGGAGGACTGAGGTCATCCCCAGGAGGTTTCCCAAGACAGCCAGCACCGCCCCAGAGCCAAAGGCTGCGCACAGCACCACCTGGGAGGCAGCAGAG
>PVLA01014147.1:0-32399 GCA_004027455.1 Hydrochoerus hydrochaeris
TGTGGAAACTTCCACATCAGAGATATCCTTGTGGGAAGCAGCAGGTTCACACACTGGCCTACAGTCAAGTGACGGATCTGGAGTCAAGGTTGGGTTTCCTTACCACTGTGTGTTAGTGCACATAATGGTCTGCTGAGATAAGCCACCTCAAACTAGCCAAGTGCCTCTATGGTAGATCATTAGCTGAAGGAAACAGATCTGTGATCTATAATTCCATGCCTCATTTTTAAAAATGTTCTCCCTTGCAAGGTTTCAATCTATTCCATAGTTTTAAAATTTTCAGTAAACTACACTGAGAAAACTAGAATCTAATATCCTCTTTAGTACATGTTCCATTTATGCACCTCAGTGATTCACCAGCACACTATTGGTGTAGGACACTGGGATTTTTTGAATCTGAGGCCAGCAAATTAAAGACTAAAGAGAGATGGTGCCAATACATGGAAAATTACCCAAACAGACAGGAACCTGTTTTAACTGCCAATAATTTTTTTTGGTGTGTTGGTGTGTGTGTGTGTGAGTATAAGTACATCTTACTCGTAATTACTAGATTGATGGATATTTGTGAATTTATGCAATGGGCCAAGTATCCGTCACACAATATTAACAACATTTCCAGCTCCCAGTACTGTCTTTCAAGCCACCTCCAAGTCAGTGAATGACCACAGAGTTAATCCATCTCTTGTTTTAAAACTACAGATAATTTTTTGCTCTTGATATGCACATAAATGAACTTAACATCTATGAATTCAGATGTGTGACATTTTCCCTTAGTGTAAAGCCTTTGAGATTGATTTTTGGCTTGAATATATGTAAAACTACATTTCTCTGTGCCTATGAATATAGCAGAACTTTTAAAACTGATTTTCCTTAGTTATTTGTTTTTCTGATGCTGTGATTTCTCACCATGCTTACTTTTCAAAACCTCACAGTAGATTCCTCAAATGAGTAAACAGACATCTCAAGATAAACATACATAATTTATTACTCTTTCATCACAGTATCCAGCTAATAAAATTTAAAATATACATTTGATCAATGAGTGCTCAGAAATTCATTAATATAACTCAAAATACTTAATAGGCACTTAGTACAAATAGCCTGGGTAATGATCAGTCATGTGGGAAATGGCTATCCTGATTTCTCATTTACTTTCTTTTTACTTTAAGTTGATTTATGGCATTAGGAACCCCAGAGATATTTTAGTGTCTGGCTATTATTTTCTCAAACAAATGAAAGTTTTCAAGAATCCAGAGATGCTGGAAAAATATATGGAACTGTTCCTCCAAGGAAATGGTGAGTCTGTCATACAACATAGGAGCTGCAGAGCTCAGAGTCTTCTTCTCACTTCACTCGATACTTTTAGACTCTCTACTTCAGCAGCCTGAACATCATGGTTCCATCCACACTGTAACATAGACCTGTTATATGTCGTCACTCTGCTGAACAGCACTAGGACCCCAGAAAACACTCAAAAACAAAAGTGAAATCAGAATAAACAAAACTATATGAAAATGGAGTCAGGAGTAGTGCAACATGTTTGCAATCCAAGAACTCAGAAGGTTAGGCAGGAAGATTGCTTCAAGTTCAAGGCCAACTTGGGCTACACACTGAGTTCAAGGTCCCCTTGGATAATATAGTGAGACCCTATCTCAAAAAGAAGAATTGTTTTTAAAATACTGTATGCATACCCATGTCTTCACTGGGATGTACCTGGTGAGATTCATAAGGATATATTTTCAGAACTGAGCCACAGATTTATCTTTATCAGTGCTGTCATCAGACAGAGATCAAAGGAGGTCCCTTAGAAGTGAAATTGGGGATTTGATTCACACTCTCCATAGAGGGAGTTATAGATTTTTAGACATTTTGGAGGGCTTTGTTGAGACAAAGTTTCACTGTGCAGTTAATGCTGGCCTTCAGCCACAATGCTCCTGCCTCAGTCTCCTGAGTGCTGGTATTACAGGTGTGGATTATCATGTCCATATTTGAGACTTATGACTTCTCTGACAAACTATAATTTTCAAAATATATAGGTATAAGGCAAAAATAATTTATTAGCCAAATGTTTTTACTAATCAGTCAGGAGAATAGAGTGTGAATGCTCAAAAGAGAGAACACTATGATTGGGACAGGGTTTCCTGCGTGTTATTTCAGTATCCTCAAGTTTGCTGATCTCAGATATGTACTCCTAGTGTCATCAGGCTACTTTGTGGGTATATTAAATGTAAGTCATTTGCTGGTGTTTCAAATTGAGAGACATACCATTCTCTTCATTGTCTCTACATTGAGGATGGAGGTCTGTGTATTGAAGGACAGTTTACTGATAAAAGGCTTGGGTGTCAATTTTCAGAATTATTGGGTCATTATACATTTAAGCAGTTTGTAGAATGGAGCAGGCATTGGAACATTCAGTCATTTTTTGTCGTTAGCCGAGGACTTTCATCAACTACTATTTTAAAATTATGACTATTCATTTTCTCAGTTACCAGTATTTCTAAGTCACCTTATTTTCTCCCCGAGACTTTGACGTTCTATTTTTAAGGGCATTAGGGATGAGAGTCCCTCTTTTACTGGTTGCTTTAGGCTTTGAGTTGTAGTCGTGCCTTTCTAGCCAAGAATTGAAAACCTTCTCCTAACTGGTATAAAGGAGGCAAAGGAAGACCTAGTTTTGTGGTTTAAAGAGGCCTCAAATGACATTATACTTGGAAAATTAAGACTTCAGCAAGTTGTTGAAGCTGGGGGACAAATGACATTAACAGTATTTGTGAATGTAGGTCATGTGGTATACAAGGTGAAACTTAAATTTGTCAGGAGGATATACATAACATGTTTTGAAAATAGCACATGTGAAGATCCGATTGAGTTGGAGAATTGTGGAGATATAAGTTTTATAAGAATGTTAATGAACCAGAGGTAAAAAATTAAAAGTAGAATAAAGTTGCATTTCAAATGTAGAGATAGTGTTGTATTGGCATAAGTTTTTTATAGTTAACATTTATATTTGGTTATCCTAAAGTGTTTATTCAGCAAACAAGTGTACTCTAAGAACACATATAATTTCCCTTAGTTCTGTCAATAGTAAATCTAGTATCATTAGATTTTTAATTATAATAATTTCCAGAAAACAGACTAACTAAATGTATTCCATGGTTTGGTGTACACTAGGTCAGTGGAACTCTCGACTTAGGCCTCAAAACTTCAACTGTGACTTGTACTTTGTAGCCATGAACACCTTTTGTGACTGATTAAAAGGAGACAAAGGAAGACTTGGTTTTGTTGTTTATTGTTTGCTTTTGATGTTTTGTCTTTTGAGATAGGGTGTCACTGTGCAATTCAGGCTGGCCTCAAGCTCACTTTGTATCCCAGGTTGATCTCAAAATCATAATGATCCTCCTGCCTCAGCCTTCCAAATGCTGGGATTACAGGTGTGTTCCATCATGCCTTGCTGGATTTGTTGTTTAAAGAAAAATCTTTCCTTCATACTTACTTTATTCTTGGAAAATTGGGACTTCAGAAAGTCATGGAAGCTGACAAAGAGCAGGAGTCCTGCATCAGCTGCCAGAGTTATTTGATTACAGGTGTGCACCACCACAGGTAATGATTTTATAAGACATATTGTTAAGGAAACATTTTCAGAAGAGCTAGGAAAACTGAGAAACTGGACCTCTTGTTAGAGTAGGTTACAAATGTTTTAGGTGTTGACTAGAGACTGCCAGGAGTAGCTCACATGATGTTTGAAGCCCATTTTGAGATGTAGTCCAGATCTTCATTTGTTTGTTTGTTTGTTTTTCTGTTTCTGACAGTGTCATGGTGTGCAGTTCAGCCTGGCCTTGAGCACTCTTTTTAGCCTAAGATGGTTTCGAAATTGCAGGATTCCTCTGCCCTTAGCCTCCCACAGTCTGGGATTCCAGGAGTGTGTCCCCCACCTGGATCAGCTCTCTGTTTTATATTTCCATTGAAGTGGGTTATTAAATAATATAGGAATCCAAGCAGACAAATTGACAAATGTTGGAATTTTATTTGCTGAGCTTGACAAACAACCTGTAGAGACATGTTTCAGAGTCAAAATGAGTGGTCCAAATGGGAAGGTTACAAGGCCTTTTAAAGCAGAAAACTGCAAGGCAAGACATCCTTGTGGAAACAATTTAGCTAGAGACTTACATTAATTTCACTTGACGCCTCTATCTTACTTCTTTGTTGTGCATGATTTTTTTTTCTCTTGTGGGTGCATCTCATTCTGCTTTTCTGATGGGAATTGAACTCTTAGTAATTTCTCACTCTTCTGGGTCAAATACAGGGAACTAGTCAAATACAGGGTACACGTTGTCCTCAGTCATGTGAAGCTACAATGCCACAAGATATTATGTTTTGTTTAATACATTTTATTGGTTATTTAAAATCATGTATACATAAAACCCATTTTAGTCAAAATTAATTCATGTTTAAAAAGGTCAGCAAAGGGTTCTCAGGGTATTACTTCTGGGGTCTTGAAGGAGCTGATTACTTCTTCTAGTCTTTGCCTTTACCTACTGTGATATATGTAAGAAGTGGCCAATGTCTTGTTTCATCATGTAGCTTTCATTAAAAGAAATATGACATTTCCCCTTTTAGTCACCCTCCTCTTTGCTGAGTATATATTTTCCATCTCCTGTCTCCTGGAACCTGACAATTTTGCTGCTTGAGCCATCAGGTGACTCACCATAGCTGCAGGTTTTCTTACATGTGTTCCATCATTCTGTAGGTACTTCCTGAGTTTGGAGTAAAGGCTGACATACTGACTGTCCACTTAGCACTTTCTTTCTTAACTTGTTCCTCACACCTTGATTACTGGACACCCCAAAAGTTAGTGATACCAGTCTTAAAATTAGAATGCTAGGGCTTTATTCTAATTATTATAATTTTCTGGTTATAAGGGCACTTTTAAATATCAAAAGAGACTAAGCACTACTATATATTTCAGTTTATGAGCTATAGTGAAATTATTATTATTATTATTATTATTATTATTAGCTTTTTGTGACAGGGTCTATGTCTCTAGATCAAGTTGGCCTTAAATTATGTAATTCTGCCTGGCTTTTAACTTGGGGCAATCCTCCTGAGTCAGCCCTCAGAGTTATTTGATTGAAGGTGTGCACCACAACAGGTGGTGATACTACAAGGCCTATTATTTAAACTGAGTACCAGTGTTATATCCTTTTCACCTTACACATTATTGCTATTATTTTAAAACACTGAGTGTGTGTCATGTTAAAAGCTATGCTATTGCAGAATACTGGTATGCAATGGTTACAAACATTTATTTTTTATATTTTTTCACTTTGACACAGGAATAGGCTATGAATCTCAAAGTGTCCTTGGACTCATTTCATAGCCTAGAGTGGCCTTGAACTCACAGCATTCTTTCTGCCTCAGTCTGTGAAGAAGTGCAGTGAAGCTGCACAGTTTTATAAGAGAAATACAAAAATAAAACAACAGCAGAAACCAACTCAAGTATTATACTTGTTTTGCATCAAGAAACATATTTAGAAATCCTAGTTTGATTAAAAGGTGATATTCACCCCTATTGGCTGGACTTTCTAATAGATGTGACTGCTAAAGTTTTGTTTTTATCAGTGTATATTTGGAGTACAAAGTGATTACATTCAACATGAGGTGTTGCTACGTAAACATAATGTACTCAATTCTTTTCATTTCTTCCTCTTCTCTCAGTCTGCTAACACTCCATCTCTAGGTCCCTTTTGCACTTGCAAACGATCTATCTCCCCATTTCCTATTATCTGTCCGTTATTTTGTTCCTTATAGTATTTATACTTTGGGTTCCTTATATGAGTCATATATTTTGATGCCTCATGCTTCACCCTTGTTGCTCAAGATTACTTTTAATATTTATGTCTCTTCCAATTCTACATGAATTATAGGATTATTTTCTGTATGTTTCTGAGTACATTGTTGGTATTTGATTGAGACTGCATAGAATCTTTGAAAGAGTTTTGGGTGTATGGCCATTTGACAATATCTGTTGTGACTTTCCAGGAGCAAAAAGACACTTTTGATGTCTAACATGCTCTTTAATACCTTTTTTATCACAGCATTGTAATTTCTTTGCAAGGTTCCATAATTTCTTTGTTTGGGATAACTTATAAGAATTTCACTTACCTTGAAGCTATTCTGTTTTTTCCCTCATCATGTTTATTACCATGCCAATGATTTTTGTATGGTTATCTTAATATTTGTTACATTACTGTTATGGTTTGTGCCTACATGTCCCAACAAATCCTTAGGGAATAATGAAGGTTGAGTTTTTAGAGGGAGCTGAATCCAGTTTGTGATTGATGGTTCAATACTGGTGTTAAAGTGTGAATGCTACAATCATCTTAGGGACAGTGGCCTGCATGCACTATATGGTACAGAAAGAAGATTGTGGACTCTCTCCCTTTATTTGAACATCTTTGCTGCCATGAACTTTGCTCTGCCATACCATACTGTTATGGATGCAGTCAATCCTCTCTCATCTTTTCTTGTCTTCTCTTTTATTTTTCTGTCCTGTCCTCCTTTCCCCAATCCCAGTTATTCTTTCTTTTGAGCAGTTTCATTTCCTTTCTAATATCTACTGTAGAGTCTGGATTTTTTTCCTCTTCCAGTTTCTTTTAGAAACTAACGTTTCTTTCATTGTCTTTTTTGAGAGAGAATTTCTCTGTGTGCTTCAGACTCACTTTGAACTCACTTGTAATCCAAGATGCCATCAAACTCTTGGTGATCTTTCTGGCTTATCCCCTTATGCACTGAGATTACAGGAGTGTACCATTATACAGAGCTGTAGCCAACTAGTTATGACCTGAAAATTGACAGATAAATAACTGTTTCCCCTTTTAATTTGGGTTTCTGGAGTTTTGTATGAGCAATGGGAAAAGAAGCTGAGACAATTATTGAAACTGCTTGGTAATTCTAAGAATTTTTTCAACTTCTTTGTGTTTTCATTCCAAAATATAAAGTCAACTTCCAATAAAGTATGAGTGCTTACATTCTGATACCCATTCTTTTATTTCTGTTTCCATTGCCTGACTTGTCTGGCTTGTTTCATGTATTATGCTGAAAAGAGTTGGTAATAGTTGGTATCCTTTTTCCATCCTGACTTTAGAAGGAATGCATTAAAATAAAAACATTATACTTCTCAGAATACAAAATATTAAAGTACTTGAGACCATAGGAAAGCATTTTCTAAGTGGAAACACAATTGCCAAACAAACAACAGTATGAATTAACAAAAGCATAACAACAAAAAAGGTATTTGAACTGGTCTTACTGGTGCATATCTATGATCCTAGCACTCAGGAGGATCAGGCAGGAGGGTATCTGTGAGTTCAGAGCTTGCCTGGAATATAATATGCATTAAAGGGAAGTCTAAACTACATATTGAGATTCTACCTCAAGGAGATTCAGAAAAAGGAGCAACTGGGTGGTGAAGTTTTCAACTATGCAAAGGGGAAATTTTTTGCCAATTTTTGTTTAGATAGTGTTCTAAGATATAGAATAAAAACTCCAAAATATGAGACATGTAATACAAAAGACCTAGTCAAAAATGGGCAAATGGAGTGAATAAATGATCAATATATTTAAGAAAAGATATTCAATGTCTTTGGTTGGATAAAATGCAAATTAAAATAACAGTAAGGTTCCATTACACTCCAGACAGAATTATCATGGTTCAGGAGTTCTAAAAAAAAAGACAAAATGTGCTGATACTATGAAGAAAAGGGAGACCTCCTTCCTTGCTTTTGGGAAGGTGACTACAATATTTTGGAAATCAATATGTAGTTGTTTAAAAGAAATAAAATTAGAAATTCTACAGGACATAGATATTCCCCTTATAAGTAATATCTCTAAAGAGCTCAAAACATTGTACTACAGCAATACAAGCACACAAATTGTCACAGAAGCACAATTTATACATGCTAAATACTGAAACAGGATTGTATACTCCTCATCAGACAACTAGATAAAGAAAACGTGATTTCTATACATAATGGAATATTGATTAGTGTTTAATAAGGGCAAACTTCAGACATAGGAAAATTTTTATTCATGGAAATATAATGTGAAGCCAAGTCAAACATATATACAAGCTTAAATACTATACGCTATCTCTTGTTTGAGTAAGGAGAAGTACAAAGAAAAGGAATGGACACAAAGAGACTGCTTACAAAACAAAGGTTTCCAAGAGATCAAGAATGAGAGGTAAGGGCAAGAAAAATAAGCAGAATAAAGACATGCCCTTAGAAGGAACCAAGGTAGCCCAAGAAATGTAACTGATACCTGCCATAGCATGAGGTAAAACTAATAATATCAAAAAGAATGAAAATGTTGAAAGCAAAATGAGAGTATCAGGGAGGTGGGGAGGAAAGAGTAGTAAAAAAATGGAATTATGTACAGGTTAACATTCACCAAAGTAATTTTGAGGTGCATGAACTGCAAAGGTGTAATAGAAAGAAAGAAAGAAAGAAAGAAAGAAAGAAAGAAAGAAAGTCTATGTGGACAAGACACTTCCTTCTATGCATCCCCCAGGAAAATTTAAAATCACCAGGGAAACATGCATACCCTGAAGTATAGCAGCAAAACTTAATATACCTAAACCTAGGAATCAACCTGTATGTTCATCAACAAATCAATAAATAAAAGATATTTTATATTTAGAAGATGAAGGAACTCTCTGCCATGGAGCAGGTTATATTTTTTGTAGGATATGGCTGGAGAGCATTCTACAAAGTGAAACAATGAGACACACATCTCACAGTTTACTTACTGAACCGTCCTTCCATTTCCAGTTAGAAGAGCAAGTGTTTGATGACTTTGGTGTTTTATGTCACTATTTTTTACATTTTGCATATCAAAATTATGGTATACTCTGAAAATAGATACAAGATTACTTTGCATATTGTACTATAATATAGTGATAGATGAGGGGAAAAAGTGAAATATTTACAAAGGATTGCTATTTTCTACATTTCGTAATATATCATACATTCTGCAGTGCTCTATGGATCATGGTTTGAGCATGTTCATGGCTGGCTGTCCATGAAAGAGAGGGAAAATGTCCTGGTGCTGAGTTATGAAGAACTGATGAAGGTAACCTTTCTTTTGCAGTCAGCACACACCTCCTCACTGCATGTTCTACCTTATTCTGTGGAACTTGTTTCCTACCTTTCCTGTCAATGTTCAGTGTGCATGAAAATTCACTATGCATGAGATTCATGCTCTTGTCTTTATTCCCTTAATTGTGGTTATTTCTAATTCTGGTTCATGATTTCCTCCCATTTTCTACTTTGTCTCAACTCAAAATATGTAAGACAATATTTCAGCATTGCAAGGCAGAGTGTAATGCTTACAGGTAGCAGGCAAATTTCTGAGGACAGAGCTTGTGATGATGCTACCAACAAGGTGAATTCCAGAGATGTGTCCAGCTGTGCACAATTTCCATGTCACTGACAGAAAAGAAGTGAAGATGCAAAGTCAGTTGATGTGTGCACTCTGACTGCTGCAGTACTAGAGGAGAGGGAACTATATCATATATTTCTGTAATGTTGAAGTTGTGCACTTAGGATGTTGGATATTAGGATAACTTATCCCATTTTGTAGCATAGAAGGATGACTGTGGTTGATAGGAAAGTAATTATATATTTCTTTCCATTTAAAATGTATTTTATTTTATTAAAGAATTTAAAATAGAATAAAACCAATCAAAACAAAAAAGTCTAAAATATACAGGACTTCAAAATATTAGGAAAACAATAATTTTTACCATAATGCCTTTCCATATCTTCAAAATATCTGCCATTTACTTCAGGCATAGTAATAATCAAGCAAAATAGAATAGAATGGCAACAATAAAAACAAAAGAATGAATGCAATTAAGAAAGTTAAAAGAAGCCATAAGTTAATCCAAAATTACTACCATAATATAACTTGTTATCCTTAAATTAGCTTCTCTTGCTATTGAATTTAACATAAGCAAAACAAAAGTAATGAAACCCTCCCCAAATAAACAGTGGAAACAATATAGGAACTCAAAACAACACTATGGGGAACGATCAATGGCTACAGCCTTCATAAGGAGATTCCCACTAGATTCCACAGTGCTTGTCATTATCCTCTGAAGCTATGAGCAGACACTGGCCCTAAAGCTGCAAAGTTATTGAAACAGAAAAGCACCCTATGTATCAAATTGCACCATACATGGATCGTTTATGGTCACAGCCTATGTTTCTCCAGTCAAGTTCATCAGCTAGCGGGGGGGTGGGGGGGAGTTAGTATTTTGTGTTTACCAACCTGCTTGCCAGAAGGGACTGGGGTCTGGTTTTTCCAAGACTTCTGGAGGCTGTGAATGATGCTGGCGTCCAAACTGAGATTGTTTGTTGGTGTGTCCATTGTTTTCTCTCCCTCCAGTCCAGAAATGGCCCTGACTCACAGTGGGATGCTTGAATCTAGCTGTTTCCAGTCCTCTATGTTTCAGAAGTCATAGTAGAAAGGAACTTCACATCTCCTAGTGCAAATAAATAAGGTTTACTGACAGACAAAGTTGCAAGTTCTGATGGACTGACAGTTGAATTCTATAAGAAATTTGAAGAAAATATAAGACCAACAATCTGGAACCTCTTCATTGAAATTGAAGTGAAGCAATTCTTGCTAATTTATTCCTGGAAGCAAGTATTACCATGCTACCAAAAGTAGAGAAAGACCCACCAAAAACAGTAAGTGCAGTCCTATCTTCCTAAGGAACATAGATGCAAAATTCATCAATTATATACTGATAGGGAGAATGCATCAAGTCATGAAGAAGGCGTTACAGCACAACAAAGGAATTCATCCCAGTAATGTAGGGATGGCTCACCATATACAAATCAATTAAAGTAATGTGCCATAGCAACTTTGTCAGACAACAATCACATGATCATCCCAATACATGCAGAAAATGATTTTGATAAAGTGCAATACTCATCACGATAAAAATATGCAGCAAATAGAAATAGATGGCCATTAACTATCTGATAAAAGCCATCTATGACAAACAAAGAACCAGCATCACACTTAATGGTCAAAAATGAAAGCTTTCACTTTAAAATCATGAACAAGACAAGGATGTCCACTATCTCCACACCTTTTTATTATTTCAGTCGAAATATTGGGTGGTGAGAAAACAAAAAATAATGATAGGAGAGAAAAAATATAATAATAACAAAAGGAAGAAGTTAGAAAACCCTAAGTACTTCACCTAATAATGGGTAGTATTAATAACTGAATTTTTTAGTGTAGATAAATGCAAAGTCAATAGTGAAAAATCAGTAGAATTTCTGTGCACCAACAACTAAGACACTTGAAAAAGAAAAATTATGGAAGATACACTCCTCATAATAGCATCACTTTCCCCTAAAAACAAACAAGTAAATGCTTACCAGTTAATCTAATAAAGAAAATAAAAGATCTACACATTAAAAATTGCAGTACTGTGAAGAAAGAAGCTCAAAGAAGATATCCAAAAATTGAAAAATATCACTCGCTCATAGATAGGAACACATGCCATAGTGAAATAGCCACAATGACAAGTGATTCACATACTTAATGCAATTCCAATCAAAATATCATGAGTAGATCATCTGAGCAGTAGTGAAAACTTTCTTAATATTCATTTGTACCCAGAAAAGATCTACAACAGGAAAACTCAATGGTGAGCAACAACACAAGTCAGGTTATATCAGAAATGCTGACCTGAAACTACATTCCAACACGACTGAGATTAAATCAACATGCTACTGGCAAAAATTATACTTGAGGATCAGTGGAAAAAAAACAGAAATCCAAAAACACTCTTCTACCTTACGTTTGACAGAGAAATGAAACATTTTCACAGTTCGAATGATAGTGCTTCTAATAAATGCTGCTGGAAAAAATGGCTTTCCACACACCAAAGACCAAAGTTAGACCTATGTCTATTTAAACAAAAATGCTTAGCATTTGGCAGAGAAAACATGTAGAAATTTTGAAGACAATGGGGTAGGCAGAGACATTCTGAAGAAAATCCAGAACACACTGGAAATATTACAAAGTATCAACAAATGAGATCTAATTTAAAAGCTGGTGCATAACAAAAGAAATCACCAAAAGAGTGAAAAGACAACTCATAGAGTAGAAAAATTGCAACCCTGTAGAACCTCTGAAGAAAGATTTTTATCAGGAACATATAAATACTTGAAAAAAAAATCAGTCTCCCCACCGTCAAAGACCCAATGCAAAATGGGGATCTGAGATAAATGTACACTTATTGAATGAAGAAATACAAATCACCAACTAATACACTGGGAAATACTCACCATCACGGGTCATTTGAGAAATGCAAATTTAATCAACATTGAGATATTACTTCATTGCAGAAAGAATGGCTAATATCATAAGTTAACCAATAACAAATGCTAGCAGAGTGTGGAGAAATGGAAACCTTCTCCACTGCTGGTGGGAGTGCAGAATGGTGCAACTACTGTGGAAGTTAGTGTGAAGATTCCCCAAAAAGTGGGATTAGGGGTTTCATTTATCCACCTACTCCTCTTGTGAGTATTTTTCAGATTAATTAAAACACTTAGATCTTCACCCATGTCTGTTAGAACCATTTGTAACCACCAAATTTTGGAAAGAATTCAAGTATCAATGAAGGGATGAATGGATTAAAAATCCTTTTAATATAATGGAGTACTACTAAGTGATAGAGAATGGTAAATTTGAGACTTTGATAGATACATGGATACAATTCAAAACCATACTCATAAGTGAAAAAAATCAGACCCACATGTGCAAACATGGCATTGTCTTACTATTGTGAGAAACTGAATGAGTAAGTTCCAAAACATTTTATAAATATTGTGGTTTGATAATAAATAGTTGAAAAGAAAAGAGGATATGTTGGGGAAAGGGAAAATAAGGACAGGGAAAGGAAAAAAAATACACACTAGGAAAAATAATTTTAGAGCTACTTTCCCTTAGTTTAAGGAAAGATTTTTGTTAATATTGTTTGGATGATATTCTAAGTAACTACTATGTTTTATTCTAAGTAACTACTATAATAGTATATAATGCATTAATTATCCTTACTCTTCTGCTGTCCAGTACTGAATCTGTTTACTTCTATTTCTGTCTTTTTCAAATAATAAAAAAAAGAAAACAGCAAGATATCATTTGCTCATGGATAGGAAGAACCAACATAGACATACTCCCAAAATGGTTCCATAGATTTAATGCAATTCTTATCAAATACCAGCAGCATACTTCACAGCACTAGAGAAAACATTTCCAAAAATTTATTTGGAGCTAGAAGAGATCTAAAAGAGCAAAAGAAATCACAGGAAACAAGGAAAGGCAAGTGGCATCACAAGCTCTAACTTGAAATTATGTTACAAAACCACTCTGATAAAAACAACATGGCACAGGCAAAAACAAAACCAAAATCAAAGAGAAAACTACAAACCAAACTGAACAAACAAATCTACAAGAAAAATCAGACTAGAGGATCAATGAAACAAATTACAAGATTAAAAATTCCCAATAAATTCAACCTGGACATCTCTTGTTGGCTGAGGGACCAAGTATATTCACTAGAATAAAAATGTTCTCTTTATAAATACCAATGGAAAACTGACTTTCCACATGTCAGAGAATAAAATTAGACCCATGTCTTTCACTGTGAACTAAACTAAAATAAAAATAAATCAAATTTCCAAATATTAAATCAGTAATATTGACTTTGGCAGAGGGCAGAATAGATAGAAATCTTGAAAACATAACTATAGGCAGAAATTTTCTGAATGAAACCCAGAATTCATAAGAAATATGGCAATGAATCAACAACTAGAATCTCATATTTTTAAACAGCTTTTAGACAGCAAATGAAATTACCAACAGAGTGAATAAATCAACAAACACATAGAGTGGGAAAAATATCTTAGCTGATTGTCCCGTAGACAAAGGATTCTTATCTAGAACACACAAGGAATTGAAAAAAATCAAACCTCAAAATTCAAAAACTCAATGCAATAATTGGCATCCAAGATAAATATGAACTTCTCAGAAGAAGAAAAACAAAAGGCAAAAAAAAACCCAGAAAAGTACTCAACGTCACTGACCTTTTAACAGATGCAAAGTAAGATAACTGTGATATTGTATATCACCCTAGATAGAATGGCTATTATGAAGAAATCAACCAATCACAAATGTTGGATGGGCTGTGGAGAAATGTTACAATTCTACACTATTGGTGGGAGTGTAAACATTTACAACTGTTGTGGAAATTGGTGTAAAGAGTCCTCAAAAGCTAGGATAAGAGATCTCATGTGATCCAAACATTCCCCTTCTGAGACTCTTCCTGGAACAAATGAAAACATCATACCACATCAATATAGGCACACTCAAGTTTAAAGCGGCTTAGTTTGTAATAGCTATATCTTAGAAATTACCAGAGTTGCCAAGAACAGAAGAATAGATAAAGATGTGTGTTTTATAAAATTTGTTGGAGTATTACTCAATCATATAGAAGGATAAACTTGAGAAATTTGCAGGTAAATGGATGCACCTTGAAAACAAACACTTCAGATGAAATAAATTGGACCCATATGTAAAAACCACATTATATCTGAAATGAGATATAAAGGTTTTAATAAAGAGCAAGATTTATAAGAAACATGTGGACAAAGAAATTATTTAAAAGAAGGAACAATAGCTAGAGGGGCAGGAAAAGAAAAAAAGAGCCCAAGCTCTTAAACGATATAAATCAGCCACAATGTTGAAATATCATATTGTTTCTTCAGTGGGAGTATCGTAAAGCATAAATCAAGACAAATATATGCAAAAGGTACTGGAAAATAGGAAATGTTCATTATATGACTTTTTGGCACTGAAAGTTGAACTCAGGTCCTTGTTCTTGCCATCCATGGGCTGTGCACTGAGCTATGTACCCAATCAAAGAAAATAATCAAATATGAGGGTAAAAATGGATGTTGGAGGAAAAGAAGAAAAGGAATGGAAAAAAGAAGGAAGAAAATGGAAACAAAGCTTTTATAAAAAAAAGGGAAATAGGGCTTTAAGGGAGGACAAAGTTTTTTGTGGGGAATAGAATCAAGAAATATCACACAGAAGTATAGCTTTCCTCTAATGAACATGATCATTATGCATATCTAACTGTACCAGTATATTTAAAAATAATAAAAGTATATAAGCGAAAATAAACCTGAGTGACCAGACAGTTGAAAAAGTAAACAATATAGACACTGGCTTTACCCTCCAGAAGAGAATGCAAAGCTATCTATTGCCTTTCTCTGGCTACATGAGTGCTGTCTTCTAGGTTTGCATCATGGATTCTGCCTTGTGCAAGAAGTTTTAGATTATGAGGTTAGTACCTAATGGTGCTTGTTCATACAACCTCCTTTCAAATCCATGAAGGACTATATTTTTACTTATTTCCACATGTTTGTCTTCTTGGTTAACTGCAGACCATGCAATAGAATACAGAGACAAATCTAGGTTGTTACCAATGCTGTTGTTTTCGTCATACTCTCTAAGTGAATTATATATATATATATATATATATATATATATATATATATATATATATATAAATTTAAAGTGAAAAAGCCGGAAAAATCAAGAACAGAAAAATTAGAGAATAACAACAAAAGTAAAATGACAGTGACAACTACAGCAAGTACAATGTTACTATAGGATTTCAAAGAAAGATGACAGAAATTTAACGATTATTGTTATATCACTTATTCTTATCCTAAAAGTCATTCCCCAGGCAACCAGATACAATCATGAATGATTAATCAAACAATAACATTTCGCTTTAAGAAATTTCTTTCTCTTTTTATATATATCTATGGTACCTTTTTATTTTATTTACTCTGTTTTTACACTAGTGTGACAATTTGGTGTTTACACATGCAACTCTGGTTTAGTTTACTTATGAGCATCCATTTACTTCTAGTTGCATCCATTTACCTAGAAAAGCCTCGAATTTATCATTCTTTATTGCTGGAATGTATTGCATTGCACAAAAATACCACTGCTTAGCAGGCCTGGGGATGTATTTTAGCAGTATAAATGACTGTCCAGAATGTGTGACATTGGGAGTTTGATACCTAATGTAGAAAGAAAGAAAGAAAGAAAGAAAGAAAGAAAGAAAGAAAGAAAGAGATAGAGAAAGAGAGAGAGAAAGAAAGAAAGAGGAAATCTGGTTCTGCATTTTTTATCTACTCAGTGGTTGATGTACATTTGATTTTTTGCAAGATCTGGATATTACAAATTGTGTTGCTATAAATATGGTTGCACATGCATCCCTATGGCATGAAGCTTTCAATTCATCTCTGAAAATAATTAGAAGGGCAATAGTGAATCAAATGGAACGTCTAATCTTAGTATTTGATGAATCTCCATACTGATTTCCACAGTTTTATACCAGTTTAGCTTACAACAAACAGTGGACAAATGTGCTTTGATCCCTACAGTACTTCCAATATTTGATATTGGCTGATTTCTTGATGTCAGCTATTCTTTCTGAAGTGAGATGGTATCTCAGCATTATTTTAATTTACTTTTATGAAATGACCAATGATTTTGAATATATTTTCACATATATGTTTTCCATTTGTATTTCTTCATATGAGAATTGTGTATTCCTTTCAATGCTCTTTTTTGGATTGCTTCTTTGAATTTGGGGGGCTTGATTTTTTCAATTATTTATACATTCTAGATAGAATTCTTTGGTCTGAGGGACTTTTGGCAAAGAGCTCTATCCAATCTTTGGATTTTTTTTATCTCTCTGTCGATGGTTTATACTACTGTGAAAAAATTTTTCAGAAGACTAGATCCCAGATGAAGCACTACCTGTGCAGTGTGTTTTTGGGTTATGAACCTACTCCTACTCATATGTCCTCACGTTTTCTCCCTGCTTTGTCCTCCAGTAGGTTTAACGTTTCCATCATAGTATTTAGATGTTTGAGACAGTTTGAATTTAGTTTAGAGTATGTTGGTAGGAACGCATCTAGTGTAGGTCTTTAGTATGTAGAAAATGAGTTTTCCAAATACCACTTATTAAAGATGCTTTCTTCCAATGAAAACACTTGGCCCATTTTTGCAAACATAAAATTGTACAGTATGCCTATACTTGTGTAAGTGTCATCTGTTCTGTTCTATTGATCCTCAGCTTTGTTCTATTGTCAGTTTGTAGCATATATTCTCAATTATTGGCCCACATGCTAATAAGCTCATGGGAGGTACCATCTGGCTTGGGTGGCTTACCAGAAAGTCAAGATATTTGACTTCTTGGTGGGATTCTCCCATTCCTAGCATGGTCAATTCTTGTGGAGTACTGACTTCTCTTTTACTGGGGCCAACATGATTTGTCCTGATTATCAGAAAGGCTGGCTATTTGGCTTCTTCCATATATATTTTATTTTAGTAACTGTGTTGTATAATTTCATGCCTGAGATTGTGATGCCTCTTGCTTTGTCTTTGTTGCCCAGGATTGTCTTTGCTATTCTAGTTCTCTTATGGATTCATGTGAATTTTAGGAATGCTTTCTGTATATCTGTGAGATGTGCTAACAGTATTTTGGTTGCAATTTCATGAAATCTGTTTAACACTTTCGGGACCATGGCCAGTTTCACAGTGTTGGTTATTCTTATCTGTGAGCAAGGCACAACTAATATTCTCATTAATCTTCTTTTTCAGAGTACTGTAGTTTTCAATACAGAGTATTTTACATTATTCATTAGGTTGGTTCTTACATATTTCATTTATTTGATGTTATCATGAAGTCTTTGGTTTTCCTTATTTCTCTCTCATTGAATTTGTTGTTTGTATACAGGGAAGTTATTCACATTTGTGTAATGATTTTATTCTCAGCTAAGCTGCTGGAATTTACTTGTTATGTCTGGAAGCCTATTGTAGTTTCTGGGCTCATTTTTGTACCACAACTTTTCATCTGTGAATAATGGTGATTTAATATCTTTCTTTCCTATCTTCATTTGCTTTATTATTCTCTATTGTCTAAATGCTCTGGCTAATGTAACCAGAACTATTTTAAATAAGAGTGGTGGTAGTGGATGACGTTGTGTCCTTCCTGATTTTAGAATGAAAGCTTTTAGTATTTGACCAATAAGTACTGGTTACTGAGATCATGTATTATAGGATCTTGTAATGCTTTGTGTTATTCAAACATTATTGGAAAGAGTGATTAATTTGCTGCAGGCACAAATCTTTCTCATGTTCTTACTGTGTCTCCCAATGTTTAGGCTCACTGTTTCTTAGATTAGCCATGAAAATCTCAAGTACCCTTTCTGTGCTGTGCTCTATTCAATCAGCCTGGAAATTCTTTCTCATCTTTGCATGATACACACTCTTCAATCTCTCTCTTTTTGCCTGTCTCTTTCTCATCTTCATTCATCTCAAACTTTCCTGCCTGTGATCCATCTTGACTCTTTATGATTCTCTTTCTCTACCACTGAGAGCTCCTTTCTTCTCTCATTTGTGTCCTTCCTCATCAATCATTGTTCTGGGGTTTTCTTTATCTTAGGATGCAAGAAGCACTGTGGAGAAGATCTGTCAATTCTTAGGAAAGAAGTTAAAACCTGAAGAAATAGATTTAGTCATCCAGTATAGCTCCTTTCAAGTCATGAAAGAAAACCAGATATTCAGTAGCAGCCTTTTCCATGATTTGGGTGTTACTGAGGGTTTCACATATATGAGAAAAGGTAAATAAAAATTCTCTGCTTACAAAACACACAGGAGATATGTAACACACTCCTCTTGGCTAGAACAGAATGAGAAGAGTTAAGAAGTCCGAGGTTTTCTCCTTTGTGTTAAGAGTGGCAACCAACTAACATTAATTCTCTTTGAATCTCCCACATTATCCTTCAAGGTCACATTCTCAGCAACCTCATCACATTCAAATTGTCCCACACCTAAAATTTCACCACTTCTTAGTAGCATGACAGCTTAGACTTACATCCAAGTCTTTAAACTAGCATTAGGGAACACTTCCAAGACATTGAAATACATAATTTTTGTTTAATTATTTTTATTTGTGCCATTTTTTTTACTCTGGATGGTAGTACTTTTCACAAAGTAAGAATTCTATGATTTTTTTGGTAGTAGCCTTGAGTGAACAAAAATAAAACATAATATATCATTACTAATTTTATTTTAATTACAGTAAATATGTGGTAATGGTTATCACATAACTGGCTAATATATTGAAGCTGATAGTACTATAGAGATAAACAGTTTAACGAGGACAAAAAATCTAATGATCTTTGCTTAAAACTTGGTAGTATTATTCTTATTATGCACATTCAGAGGTTGGCATGCCTACAGAGAATAACTGGTCATTCCAGTGTAATCTATTACTTAACTCAGATGGCAAATGATGTTTACTTGGTGCTACCTTGTAAAAAGAATCTTTGTGAAAATGAATAGTTTCTGAATGAGTTAAAAGATTGAGTCATGCTTGCAGGGAACAAACTATACACACAGGATCTGCTGGGAAAGAGCTGGAGGAAGTAAATTGTTTCTGTTGCAGCAAAACTGTGAATGGTAGGTACCCAGGCACTGAAAGGCTATTGGCTCTCAAGTGGTCCTTCAACTATGCCAGCCACTGTGTCAGTAGCAGGTGCTTTCTAGGAGTTGACCTGTGAGATGTGCTGATGTCTTAGGCCTTATCACGTGACCTGACCTAAATCTCTATGCCGTGTTTTCCAGGCATCATTGGGGACTGGAAGAATCACTTCACTGTAGCCCAAGCAGAAGACTTTGATAAAATATATCAGGAGAAAATGGCAGGATACACTCCAAAGATGTTTCCATGGGAGAGCTTTTGAAAATTTTGACCTGATGCCTGTGTTCCTGACATTGATGTTATCCTGAATCTGGTCCACTGATCCACAAGTCTTTTTTGGCAGTACCATGCTGATTTTATCATTGTAGCTTTGTAGTGTAATTTCAAGTCAGAGAGTGGAATGCCTCCTGCTTTGCTTTTTTTGCCCAGGATTGCCTTTGTTATTTTCATCAGGATTGCATTAAACCTGTATAACACTTTTCGGAGCATGAATAGTTTCAGAAAGTTGATTCTTCCTAACCAAGAGCAAGGGAACTAGCATTTCATCACTCATTTTTGGAAATATTCTCTCCTGTAAAGTTTTTAATGTATTCTGAAATTTTAAAATTTTTGGTTAAACTACAACATGAAACCTAGAAAATAATGCTATTAAAATATACAATAACTTCTTTAGTAAATATCATGTTTGCATGGCACAATGATGCTCTTCCAACACAATATTAGCATGAGTCTCTTCCAGATTTGGTAAATCTGATGCTGGAAAATTAAATGTTAAAGAGAGATGGTACCAAAATGATGCAATAATGACCCACAGATAAATGAACCTATGTTAAATACCAAGTTATCTTTTTCATTTGCAGGGGGGCAGGTGTGAATGTAAACACATCCTCATCTAAATTATTAGTCTCATGAATATTTGTGAAATGACACAGTGAGCAAACTATCATGTAGACAATATTGAAAACATTTTTGGCACCTAGAAGTGTCTCTCAAGCCACCTCCCAATCTGCGAATGACCACAGAGGTAATCTCACTCCTTGCTTAAAACTATGGATCATTTTGTTGCTCTTGAAATGTACATAATTGAGCTTATCCTCTGTAAATTGATTAAACTATGTGGTTGCTTTACTAAATGTAAAGACTTTTAGATTTATTTCTGGCTTGTGTATGTGTAAAACTACATTCTTCTCTGTTTAAGAATATGGCACAATTTTAAAAGTGATTTTTGTGTTAGATATATTTTTTGTAAAGTACTGATTTCTCACAACACTCACTGTTTAAAAACTCCCAGTAGATTCCTATAAAGAGTAGACACACATCTCAGGAGAAACACATATATGGCCCTCCTTATTTATTACACATCCAGAGAATTAACTAGCTTAGAAAATTTATAAATGTGTATTGGCTTTTTGAAGGCTGCCAAAAATTCACTAATATAATCGATTATTTTTAATAGGCATTTTCACAAACCTTCTTGGTAAAAAATCGGTTGGGAAAGGACTCTCCTGATTTTCACCTACTTATTTTTTAAATTTAAGGTGATTTATGGCATAGGTATCCTTGATATGTTCTAGTGTCTGGTAATTTTTTCTTGAGAAAAATTATTATCAACACGAAACCAGAGATGCTCATTTGAAAGCATTATTTTATAGGTTTCTCTGGGTACTTAAACCAAAAAACTTAAAATTTCAGAACACATTAAAAATCTTACAAGGGAGACTATTTCCAAAACTGAGGCATCAAATGCTAGTTCCCTTGCTCTTGCTTAGGAGCAATGTATGGAATTATTTCTCCAAGGAAATGGTCACTGTGCAGTACAATAAAGGAGCTTCAGAACTCAGAGTCTTCCCCTTATTTCACTGAATATCTCTAGATACTCCATTTTTGCAGCCTGCAAATCCATAGTTCCGTCATAACTGTAACTCAGATGTATCATATGTTCTCACTCTTCTTCATAGCCCAAGGTCCACAGAGAACCCTCAAAAACAAAAACAAAATTAAAACAAAGCAAAATTGTATGAAGAAGGAGCCAGAGTAATGGAATATGCTTGTAATCCCACAATTTAGAAGGTTGAGGGAGGAGGAGGGCTTTGAGTTCAGGATTATTGTGTCTTTATACCTTTTAGGAATGTGCAGAATGGAGCAGGCATTGGGACTTTCCACCATTTTTGTGTCTATAGCCTGAGGTATTTATTAAAATGCCATTTAAAATTATGATTATTCATTTCTCCAATTACCATTTTTATATCACCTTATTTTCTTCCTGAAGCATGAATATTTATGTTTTAAGGGATGTTAATGAGGAGAGGCCCTCTTCTTCTGGATGCGTTAGACTTAGAGTTGTTTTTTGGGCCTTTCTAGCCAGGAATTGAAAACCATCTCCTGACTGATGCACAGGAGGCAAAGGAACACCAGCATCTGTTAGTTAAAGAGGCATCATTCTTTTTTTTAAGTAAAATTGGTTTTAAATACAGATAATATAAAAGTCTACATAAAATAATATTTTAAGGGTACACTATGAGGTCAAATATATTCTTAAATTTGCTTCAATTAAAAACATATCAGAAAAATACGGTTTACAGTGGTATGAAAACATGAACTCTTTTCCTTTTCTTTTTTTATTTGATACATTACATATTGTCATCTTAGTAATAGTTGTTCAATTGCAAAATCAAAGCCTAAGCAGTGTGTACACACTCAAGCACTAACAGTGCAAACCATTCTATTTAATGGTTCAACAAAAATTGAGTTGTATTGTTATCTGTCTTACACACTTATACCTAGTTATATCTTTTAGAGCCCTTTTCTTACCTTTCATTTTTTGCAATGTCTATTATAAGTGTAGTATCTTATTAACCTTTCATTTTTTAATTTTTTCACTAGAGATACAATGTGATATTTAACAGTGTGAATTTTGTTTATTTATCTTATGAGGATAGTCTTTGAAAGTTTGCAAGATAGTCCTTATTTGTAGCTGAGTAATATTTCATTGTATAAATATCCCACATCTTTTTCATCCACTCTATGGTTGATGGCACTTTGCTTGTTTCCAAGATTTGGCTATTACAAATTGTGCTGCTATAAACATGGGTGAACATTTATCACTGTGGTATGACATTGTCAATTTTGGGGGGAAAATACCCGGTAGGGAAATAGTTGGATTAAATGCAACTTCCAATCCTAGTTGGCAAAGACTTTCCATACTCATTTCCTCAGTGGCTGTATGAGTCTACCCTCAAGCCAAAAGTGAAGAAACATTCTTTTTTTCTATGCAGCCTCACCAACATTTGTTATTGGTTCATTTCTTGATGGCAGCCATTCTTTCTAAGTTGAGGTACTATCACACTGTTGTTTTAATTTGCATTTCTTGAATAATGAGAGATGTTGAGCATTTCTTCATGTATTTATTTGACATTTGCTTATCTTTTTCTGAAACATGTGTGTTCATGTCTGATACCCATTTTGGGGTTTCTTTGAATTTGGGGGCATTGATGTTTTTCAATTCTTTATATGTTCTAGATATAAGGGCTTTGTCTGAGGGACTGTTGGCTAAAATTCTTTCCCATTCTGTGGGTTTTCTTTTCACTTTGTTGATGCTTTCCTTTGAAATATAAAAAGTTTTTACTAATATGAGATCCCAGGTGTTGATTATTTAAAGTATTCTCTGTGTGGTTTGCATTATGTTCATGAACTCTTCGTCTACCCCCATGTCTCCAATATTGTACATACCTTGTCTTCCAGTAGATTTATGTTTTTGTTATATTCAGGTCCTTAATCCATTTTCAGTTTAGTTTAGTGCATGGTGATATGCATGAGTCTCTTTTTAGTATTTGTCACGTGGAAAGCTAATTTTTTCAACTTCATTTATTAAACAGGCTTTTTCCTATGTACATGTTTAGCTCCTTTGTCAAATATATTGTGGCTTAGTGTCTTAGTGTTTGTGTTTGCATCATCTAATCTGTTCCATTGATCCTTAGATCTATTTCTTTGCAATACCATGCTGATTTTATCACTGTGGTTTTGTAGAATGGCTTCAAGTCGGGAAGTGAGATGCCTCCTATCTTGCCTTTGTTGTCCAGAATCACCTGGGGTATTTTAGGTTTCTTCTGTTTCCAGAAGAATTTTAGGAATATTTTCTCTAGATGTATAAGGTATGTTAATGGAATTTTGATTGACAGTTCATTAAATCTTTATAAAAGCTTTGGGAGCATAGCTATTTTCACAATATTGGTTTTTCCTAACAATGAGCAAGGAAAATTCTTGTTTTTCTTTAATATCCTCTTCAATCTCTCCTTTTTTTAGACTAGTATAATTTTCAGCATATAGGTCTTTTACATTCTTGGTTAGGTTGTTTCCTATGTCTTTCATTTTAAGAAGTTATTGTAAAAGAAGATATTTCCATAAATTTTCTCTCAGTGAGTTTTTGTTTGTGTACAGGAATGCTGTTGATTTTTGAGTGTTGACTTTGTATCTAGCTGTGTTGCTCACTTTGTTTATTACCTCTAACATTCTTGTAATGGAGTGTTTTGAGTCTTCAATGTACCGTATTATGCCATCTGCAAATGGTAATATTTTAACATCTTTTATTCCTATCTTTATTTCCTTTATTTCTTTCTTTTGTCTGATTGCTCTGGCAAATATTTCCAGAAGTACATCAAATATAACAGATGATGGTGTACATCCTTATCTGGTTCCTGATTTTAGAGTGAAGGCTTTCAGTTTTTTGTCCTTTTAGTATAATGTTCGATGTTGGTTTGTCATATATGGCCTTTATAAGGTTGATGTAGATACCATATATTCTAATTTTCAGTAAGTATTTTTTTATCTTGAACAGGTGTTGAACTTCATCAAAAGCTTTTTCCTCATCTATTCAATTATCCTGTGATTTTTATTTTTGGCTCTGTTGATGTGGTGTTTTACATTTTTATAATTTCTGTATGTTAAACCATCCCTGCATTTCTGGAATCAATCCCACTTGGTCATGATATATAATCTTGCTGAAGATTTGCTGCAGTCTATTTGCCAGTATTTTATTGAGAATCTTTGCACCAGTGTTCATTAAAGTGATTGGCCGGTAGTTCTCATTTTTGATTGGGTCTTTCTGTTGTTTTGGTATCAGCATGATATTTGCCTCCAGGAATGATTTAGGGAGGATTACTTCTCTTTCAATTTTAGTGAATGGTTAAGGAGTATTGGCATCAAACCTTCTCTAAATTTCTTATAAAATTCCACAGTGAATACATCATCACCTTGTCTTTTGTTAGTTGGTAAGTTTTAGTCACCTTATTAATTTCAGTAGCTGATAGTGGTTTAACAAAAATAGCAATGTTTTCTTGATTGAGATTTTGCAGATTATATGTTCCTAGAAAACTCTCAATTTCTTATCTTTTCCACCCTATGTCAGTAGAGATTTTGTAAGTATGTGTTGAAGTTCTTTTAAATTCCCTTGGACCTGCTGTAATTTCCCTTTTCAGTCCTTGTTGCATGTATTTGAGTTTTTTTCTTTCTTTTTGTAGATAAAGTTGGCTAAAAGTTTATCAAGTTTATGTACTCTATTAAGAAAACAAGCCTTTTTGCTCATTAAGTCTTTGTATTATAGTTTCAGTTGAATTAATTTCTGCTCTGATGTACTGCAATTTAATTTTTTTTGTCTGTATCGGGTATCAAACTCCCAACCACACACTTACAAAGCAGGCGCTTATGCTGCTGAGCTATCATCCCAGCACACTTTTTATTTTATTTTTTTAATTATGTATTTTTTATCGGTAATGGGGATCCTTTAATTTCTTTTTTACAATATCCTCTCTTCTATGAGCTTGGGTTTGCCTTGCTCATCCTTATCTAGAAACTTGAAATGTAGAATTAAGTTGTTTACTTGTGCTCATTCTGTTTCATAAATGTGACAATTTATTGCTATATATTTCCTCTTAGGACCTCTTTCATTGCATTCCACAAATTGCAGTGTGTTATTTCTGCATTTTCTTTGAATTGTAGGTATTCCTGTATTTCTTCTTCAGTTACTACTGTAACCCTATAGTTGTTCAGAAGGTTGTTATTTAATTTCCATATATTTATGCAGATTTTGCAAATTCTTTTGTCATCAATTTCCACTCAGTGCACTGTGGTCACATCTTACCCATGGGATAATTTCATTCATTTTGCATTTACTTAAGAATGTTTTATGTTTTAATATATGGTCTATTTAAGACAATGTCCCATGGACAGCTGAGAAGAATGTACAGTCTGATGTGATTTGGTGGAACACTCAAAACGTCTACTAACTCCATTTTCTCACAGGTATGATTCAGTTCTGTTATTTCTTTGTTGGCTTTTTGTTTAATTGATCTATCTCTTTGTGACAGTACGGTGTTAGTTTCCCCTACTGCAAATGTGTTCTTGTGTATTTGGTTTTTCATGTGCATTACTATTTGTCTTATAGAGGTGGGTGCTCTTGTATTTGGTGGATATATATTTAAAATTCTTAGTTCTTCTTCTTGAAGTTTTTTCACTAACATATATATAGTAGCCTTCTTTGTCTCTTTTAATTATTTTAGATCTGAAGTTCATTTTGTCTACAAACAGAATAGCTCCTTCTGCATTTTTCTAAGATCCTCTTGCATGGAATAATATTTTCTATCATTGAACTTTTAATCCAAGTATCTGCCTTTGAGTCAGATATGTTTTTTGCATGCAGCATAGTGTGAGATCCTGTTTCTTCATCCAACAAGACAACTTTTTCTTAATAGGTAATTGAGATCATTTACATTGATGGATATAACTGGTATGTACTGGCTCAAGTTTGTCATTTATGATCTTGTTGTTTTCTGATTTTACACATTGTTTAACTTACTGCCTGTCTGTTGGTTTATTTCTCTTGTTTTTCTAGAGATTGTGGTCAATTTTGTCTCTGTCTAACATGTCTTTAAGTATTGTTTCTATAATTGGTTTTGCGGACATTAATTTCTTCAGTTGTTCTTTGTCATGGAAGTATCTTATTTCTCCATTAAATTTGAAACACAATTTTTCCTGGTATATAAGTCTGGGATGAAATATGTTTTCATTTAGGGCTTGAAATACCTCACTCCAAGCTCATGTTAACTTCAAGATTTGCATTGATAAATTTGCCATGATTCCAATGTACTTTTCTTGATAGGTGAGTTGTGTGTTTTAATAACAGCTTTCACTATTCTGTTTTATGCCATATGCCTGGAATCATGAATATTATATATCTGCATGTAGACTTATGTTGCTTGTGACTATTTGGCATAAATAAGTAATAAATATAAGTATTTTTCTCCATGTTTGAGAAATTTTCTGGTATTACTTCATTGAATAATTTACCATTCACATTGATTCTTGCATCTTCATTGATGACAACTAGTCATATATTGTTTCTCTTGCCATCATCTTTAAGCTGTGGGATTATCATTTCATATTGCTTTGTTGTTTCTAAAAGTTCTATTTTGTGATTTCTATCTGTGATCCTGTCTTTAAGATCTGAAATTCTATCCTCAGCTTCATTTAAATGGTTATTGCTGCTTTCAATGAATTTTTTTTGTTGGATATCACTTTGAATTTTTTCATGGATTCTGCTTGATTTCTATATTGTTTATTCAAGGTTTTCATCAATTTCCCATGCTCCTGTATTTTTATCTATTTCTTCTCTAGCTCTGCTGAAAAACTTGTGCACTATGTCTGTTATTACTGTCTTTATGTGAGAAAGTATTTCTAACTTGATTTCATCTATAGCCACTCTTTTTTTCTATATTTCATTTTCTATCTTTCCAGAAACTTCTGGTGTATGACTGAAGCCATCTTATTTCACTCTCACCAGTTTTTCTCCTGATATACTAGATGGTTGAGATTGCCTTTTGCTTTTTCATTCTGTCATTTTCATCTTCTGTGCTAATATTTGGTTTTCAGTCCCAATCATGGCAACTGTTTTTAGTATTTAACTTAAGGTCCTATTATGCTGTTGATGTTTGTCTGATTTTGAATACCACAATGAAGCTCAAGGCCAGTCACCTGAGATTTTCAAGCTGGTCCTGGTGAGTGAGTCCTATATTCTTCCTGCACTGATTAGCCTGGAAGTATTGATGCATGTCAACTATTGGTTCCTGCTGTTGGTATGCCTTCAGGTTATGACCAGTCACCAGATCTCCCTGTCTATAGTGTGAGTCTCAACTGAGACACTACTATGTCACTGGTTGTCTCATGAGACCTTTTAATTTTCTTGAAGTTGGGGGATCCCTTATTGGCACAGTGGTAAAGCTGCCTGATTTTATCTGTGTGGAGAAAATGGTCACTTACATGCTTTCCAAGCTCATCAAGGGTTATGGATGGAAGGTGCTTTGCTACTGCTATTTACCCTCTGAAATCCTCTGGTTTAGGGGCAAACTCAACATAGTGAGTGCAATCTGCTGAGATCTTCTGATTGGGTGAGGGGTTACTGAGTCTCCCATCAACCCAGAACAGTTTATCCACAGAAGTTCAATGTTCTGAGAGGACGAGAGGGAGGCCAAAATTAAGTGCTTTCTCTATGACATGCAGTGGGTCACTGAGGGCAGCAGGCTGGCACCACAACATTTTAACAGGCTGGCAGGGCTTGAAGGAAGCTTGCAGCAGCAGGGGTGAAAGGTCCGAGGGCAGTGGTGCCGTGTTCCGGCAGGCTGGTGGTTCATGCAGAATGCATATAAATTGTGCTGCTACAAACATGGTTGCACATATATGTCTGTGACATAAAATTTGCAATTCGACTAAGAAAATGCCTAAATATCTAGGTCAAACTGAATCTCTAATCCTAGCTCTTTGAGGAATATCCACACTGATCTCCACAACAGTTGCCCCAGTCTATACAACCATGAATGGTGTAAATGTGTTCCCTTTCTGCTCAACCCATCCAGCATTGGTTATTGTTTGATTTCTTGATCTTGGCCATTCTCTCTGGAGAATTTGCATTTCTCCAATGGCCAGTGATGTTGAATATTTTCTTCCTATGCTTATTGGCCATTTGTATTTCTTCAGCTGAAAATTGCATACTCATCTAAGTTCCCCATTTGTGGATTTGACTCTGAATTTTGGTATCCTGATAGTATTTAATCCTTTATATGTTATAGATAGAAATCCTTTGTCTGAAGAACACTTGGCTAAAGTATTTTCCATATTCAGGGATTTTCTTTTCACTCTCTTGGAGATTTCTATTGACATGTAACAAGTTTTCAATACAAGGAAATCCCAGTGTTCCTTCTGGGATTTATTTACCATGCATTTTGATTTTTTTCCATTAAGTCTCTGCCTAACCCCTATGTCTTTGAGATTTCTCATTACTTTTTTTCCATCATATTTAATATTTCTGTTGTAATATTTATATTTTTCATCCTTTTTTGACTTTAGTTCCTAGTGGTAGATATGGTCTGGTTTTAATTTACAGCACATGGTAAGATTTTCCAGCACCATTTCCTGAAAAGGCTATCTTTTTTCCTGTGAATATGTTTGCCCTGTTTGAACATAAAGTGACTGAGTGGGTAGGGTGTGTATGTCTCTTCACCCCTGTTCCACTGATCTTCATTCCAGTATCATGCTAATTTTATTACAATAGTTTTATAGTATAATTTCAAGTAAGGGAAGAATGCTGTGGATTATGGGTGTTGAACTTGCATTAAGCTACATTGCAGAATTTGATTATCATGTCTAGGAGACTTTCAATGGAGTCTTGTGTGTCTTCATTGTGGAGTATCATATCATCTGCAAATAATGGTAATTTAACTTCTTACTTCCCTATCCTTATTCCTTTTATTTCTCCATATCATTTCATTGCTCTGGCTAATGCTTCCAGAGCTATATTGAATAGGACTGATAATGGACATCCTTGTCTTGTTCCTGATTTGGGGTTGAAAGTTTGCATTTTGCATCCATTTAATAAGATCTTAGCAGGATGACATTACAAATGGTGGGAGATTTCTGACTATCTTAATTTTGAGGTCCCATGCTCTTCTCCCTGGGGTTTTTTTTTTTTTTTTGCTGTTCCAATTAAATGATTTACTTTATTCAATGTTCTGGGTTTTTTTAATTTATTGTTTTGTTTTGTTTTGATTTGCTAAATCTGATACAATGGACAACTGTTGTAAAAATAACAAGATATGCCATGTGGTCATTTTTGTTCTCTTATTGTCCTACTTTGAAGTTCTGTACATATTTCACTGCTTTGTTTTTACTTGCTTTATCCTGTTTGGTTTTGCTAGGGTTTATTAACTGTAAAATAAAAAATTACATAAAATCACCATATACCTTACAAATGAACAGACCTGAGGATCAAATAAACAGAGCAGATTACACAGACACAGCTAAAGGCAAACTCTGCCATATTATCTTTGTAATAAGTTCAAAGCAGGTTCATTGGAATAAAAGCAGCATCTTTAAAGTATTATTAGTAAGCATAAAACTCACTTTCTACATGCAAAAGACTCAACCAGATGCATGCCAACCAACATGTAATAAACTAAAGTCAAATGGCTCAAAGATCTAAATATTAAGACAGAAACACTAAACCTACTGGAAGACAAAGTAGATAAAATCTTGAGGAAGTAGAGGTAGGCCATGGGTTCATTTACAAAAACAAATTGCACAAGAAGTACTTTGTGGAATCAACAACTGTGCTAGAGGAACCCCATGCTGAATTTAGACCTTGCACTCACGCCACTGCACATTACCTGCATGACCCCCCAGTCTGGAGGTAACCCGTGCCACTAGTATGCTGCTCTTGGCTACACTCCCTGTCTCCTAAGCCAAGTGCTACTGTCGATTCTCTGCTCCCACCCACCCTGACAGAACCTTGAACAGCAGTGCATTTACCATTCTGGTTTGATGGGCAATTCAATAAACCCATACCCATCAGAAGATATCAGCAAGCTCCAATCACTGTGTTGAGATTGCCCCTAAAACAGAGATCTTCAGATGATAAATAGAAGTAACCAAGCTCCATGCAGCTGTAAGTCTTTGGAGAGCTTGTCAAGTGTGGAGGGCACTCCTTCCTCCACACAGAGAACATCGGGCAGATAGGGGATTGTGCCAATAAGTGCTCCCCCATATTTTAGAAAATTAAAAGAGCTTATGAGACACCCATTCACATAGTAGGATCTCATCTGAGACAAAAGTATAGACAGGGAGATCTGGTGACCTGTAATAACCTGAAGACAGGCAAGAGCAGGAAATAAGGGTTCACATGCATCATTACTCCAAGACTAGTCAGTGTAGGAAAAATTCTGGACTCACACTACAGGACCCTCAGAAAAAATTCAGGTGACTGGCCCTCCACTTCTTTGTGGTAATTAATAATCAGACAAATATCATCCATGCAGCTGGACCCTAAGATACATACTACTGACAATTGTGAATATTGAGGTTGAAAAATCAAATATTAACTCAAAGATAAAAATAATGTAAAGAAAATTCAAAATGCAATCACATACCAAATTCACTAATTTATTCCAATGACATTATTTCATTCCCAAACTATCTCACCTGACTAAAGAGATCACCCAAAAATACCTACAATGTCTTCAGGTAAACCTTAAACTGGCCCTCACTGATATTAAATAAAAAATACTGTGAGAACATATCCCTGGAGACCACTTGGAAATAGATTTTATGCAAATGGTCCCAGAAAGCAGGCACCATAAATATCTCCTAGTTTTCATAGACACATTCAACTGGTAGACTGAAAAATTTACCAATCGTACTGATTCAGCTCTCACAGTAGCTAAGAAATTCCTCTATGTGATAGTGCCTCAATTTGGTTTGCCCATCTACCTGGGGCACAACAATGGCCTAGGTTTCATAGCATAGATCAATCAAGAGTTAGCTGCAGTTTATAAATCAATTGTAAATTACATTGTGCCCACCAGCCTCAGAGTTCCGGCCAAGTAGAGAGTATGAACAGAACCATAAATGAAACTATTTCAAAACTGGCTCTTGAGACTGGTGAAAACAGGGCAAGTCTCCTTCCTTATGCCATTCTGCATGCATGATGTACCCATTGCCTCCAGCACATTACTCCTTTTAAGGCTATGTGGGGCTGACCACCCCTTTGCTTCCCTGTGTTCAAGATGATAAGCCGGCTCTTATCACTAATGGGAAACTTGTTAAGACCTTGCAGGCTCTCCAGCCCTTCCTGCACTTGAATCATTGCTTGTTCTGGGTCCACTAGACCATTCCTGAAGGACCTGATGACTACTTAGCAGCCCAACTTAGTGATCAAATATACATCAACAGGAGACAGCCCACATCCCTAGGGACATGGTGGAAGGGACCCTATCCCACTCCTGTCAAGGTTACCAGAAAGCCATTTAATTCATCACTCCCACTTCAATCCTGCAAGACCAGACACACCAGCAAAGTGGACTATCAAAAAGTTCTATGACCCATTTAACATCCAAGCTCCAAAGATGCAGCTTCCTAGGTTTATCTATATGTATAATACTCCTCCCCTTGTAGGCTTATGTACGTGGGTTACTATTGGGACCAACAATCAAACCTAATTGCAAACACCTCAAATCTTGATTCTGGCTCAGCATGCTGGTTAGGATAGGGGCCTAAGTCCCTGAATTTGCAAAATATTCAGGGATATGTCCTTTGCTTTCAGTCCACAAATTTCCCCTTGTAGTGCTCCCCATTTCAAATCAATTGTAATTCAGTTGTACAATAAACATTTATTCTCCCCACCAGCAACTTGGTTTGTTTGTACAAATGG
>PVLA01014148.1:0-32408 GCA_004027455.1 Hydrochoerus hydrochaeris
AATTGCTAGTCTAAGCATTCATTTTACATTTTACTATCAGAGTCTAGATTGACCCTGGCTTGCAACACTGGGGTTGGATCTCCTCACCACCATCCCCAACACACCCTCTGGAATGATCTTGGATAACTTCACACCAGCTCTCTACCCTACATGACACACAGAGATGGGCAGGACACAGCCTTTGCTGACACACTCCAGGACTGCAGGGTGCTGGCAATGAGCGATGCTATGCTACCTCTGTCACTAAGCATTTGCTTTGCCCTTCTCCTGCCCACTAGTGCCTTCCACATGATTTCAACTGCAGGGACATAGGTATCTTGGTGCTATAGCTACCTGCTAAGAGATCTGATCATCAAGCTTAAGAAAGTGGTGCAGACCTGGGTGCCTTTGGTGGAGGATCTGTGGTTGCTCATAAAATTCAAAGACAGTCTTCTCCAAAGGTATTACCCATAATTCCACCCCTTGTGTATTTTTCAACTGCTGAAAGGCCATGGGGTGGCAAAACTGGAACTCCAGATACTTTATATGAATATGTACTGTATATAATTGTATGCCTCATGTATCTGTCTCTCTTCTTGGAATATATTTGAAACTGAGTCAGCACGAGTCTCTTTCTAACATCCTGTCAAGCACAGTAGCATGATCTGCTAACACTACAGCATTTACAATTTGGGGACAGGGTTCTAGATTGTCCTGTTTCTTTCTTTCTTATTAATCACTAGAAAAATATACTAATTTTTTCTCAATTTAAATTGGCTTTTAAATCCTCTGATTTGGAGTATGTAAATAAAACACAAAATCAATATTATGTTATTGTTTTTCTCATGAGCTGGCTCTATTGTAAAGACTTGCATGAGTTTCTTATGCTCTACACAGACTGATTACTACTGGGAAACTACATGTATATTATATATTAATATATGTTTTATGTAACTTCTCAATGCTAAATAATATACTATATCTCCATGTGTGTTTTTCAATTGCACTATTGCAATATTCAATATATCTGAAAGCTTTGACATCATTTGTGATAACTGATAAATCTTTAGGAGCATTCTATCAATTGTGGCTATTCCCAGAGATATTCTGACACAGAAGAGTCAAAATTATTCATCTTTAGGAAATTTTCTCTTTCTTTCATTTTGACTTCAAGTGAGTCTTGCCAATGTGTAGAAGTATAAATAATTCAATAAACAATCACAAGACCACTGCTGAGCTATTTATATTTTACTTATGTGAGGAGAAAGACAAGGACTATTCTGAAACACTTGCTTGAAGTCCTGGAGCTGAAGCTTAATTCTGGTATCCTAGCAGGAATTTGAAACTGAACCAACAATTGGATTAGAAGAGTACATTAAAAATGACCACACTGCCAATTGTTTGATCCTTCAAATGAAATAAGTTTGAAAATACTCAAGTATAAAAGCTCAAGTTGAAAAGGAGTTGTACTCCAGACAAGGTACTGACTTGCTGTCTCACACATAAATTATTAAATGATTCCCATATACACAGCAAGTGAATAACAATCATTACTACCTACCTCGTCCCAAATATAATGCACATTTGATGTGCATCTAGGTCAAGGCACAATTACAATTATTTTCTCACTGTTCATTGTTTTAGATTGTCATAGAACTTCCTTCTAGATAGATAAATAGTAGATACTAAAATAAGAGAATTTATTAATAGTGAGGAGGTAATTCTGGTAATGCAACTAGATTGGCAATATAGGAAAATGCATGGTTCAACGTAAATGCAGGAAATATAACACTTTCTGACCACAGGGGATATAAGTAAAAGACAATAGCATCCGATCCTTACTACAGTTGAATTCTGTTTGGAGTATATTAAGTGATACATTTTAAAATACATTTGAAGCCACAGGAGGAATAACAACTCATTTAAAGATACAGAATAAATATGAGATTAATTCACATTTTTAGCAGAAAATACTGGGTACATTTTCTGTCTTCAGTTGTACCTGTACACTAAGGAATGTTAGAACTATCTTCATTTGTTTGAAGGAATCATGTGGAAAGGGAGATGAATGTTTTCCTAAGTGGCAGAGAAAAACAACCAAAAGAAAGATGGCGATTATGTTTGAATCAAAGATAAAAAGGGATATCTTAGAATTGAGATCAGCATCTGAAGTGGTCAAACAGGAGATGTTAATCATGTCTAGGGTGAAATTTCACTTGGCTCATTTTTCTGGGTTCACAAATCCTGTTTCATCAATCAATACCATGTTAGGCTCTTATGGAACATTTTCAAAGGGGCTAAAGGGGTAACTCTTTGGGTATACCAGATGGCTGCCCACCCTAAGCGGCAGCTCCATGTTTATGTCTACTGTTGAACCTTGAGCTGAGTAAAGCAAGCAATCCACAATCACAAAACACTTTTCTGTTTTGGCCCTTTCAAAATGGCCAGCTTCCTGTTATGCACTCTAAATATTCTCTAAATAATCCTGCATATCTTTGCACAATTAATACATACACTCCTTTTGGTTTTCAGTCCTGAAACTCTTCTATTAAATATTTCATAACCTACAAATTCATCAGATACATTGACAGACCAAAAAAAGCACTTTCATTTTTCAACATCTGAACTACTATGATTTATGACTTCTTTTTATTTGGTTTGCTGTTTCACATTTTTTTAAGTAGTATATAGAAGAATAGGAATCCATTCTTTCAACTGAAACAAAGTACATTAATTGGCCTGTTGTGCACATGCAATAAAAGGAGTAAGATAAATAATAAAGTTGCATAAAATATCTTATTATGCTTCATATAAACACTTTCAACTTTATCTAAACCACAATCAAGTACCAGGTAGCCATATTAACTTGATGAATTGCACAATAACCATGAAACATATTAACTTCTACATTTTTGTTTTCAGTATTTCTAAACATTAAATGAAAGTTAGAGTTGGTTCATCTTTAAATTCAGAACATTATTCTATACATGTGGAGCTATAACCTTTTTTTCCATATGGTGTCATATTTATTTCCACAAAGGAAAAGTGATGACAGAAATTTTTTAACAAAAAGTTTCCAAAAAAATATGTATTAAAACAACAGTAGGTTTCCCATTAAGAAAAGAATTTAGTACCTCATTTTTCAGCCAGCTGACGGGGTGCCGAGAAAATACTGGCTTTAGAAAAGATACTTTTTTTTATCCAGCCAAAACTCTTCAGAGAAGTTCAATAAGAACAATTTCCATTCAGGAATTCCATCTTTTGTAAGCCAGGTGTCAAGACTGGAAAGTCTTTGGACTGTTTAGTCTTATCAAACCTAATAAAACAATCATACATAGCCACTAGGAAACAGTTGTTGCTCTTTTCCTTACAGCATCACTTTTAAGTTTAATTCAGTTTATGAAGAACCAGTTTCGCATTCTTGGACATCTTGTTCGGATTTCTAAAGATTTTTCTTCAAAGTATGTCAATAAAGGGAGCTGTTCAAATACACACATACAGCAAGATTTACATCCAGCCGGGTATTGAATTTAAACCATGAGGCATGAAGTATAAATGGTATTCTTTCAGGAGAATAAATTCAGTGGCAGAAATATTTTAATCCTGGCTTATTGACAATTTACTGGAGTCAGAAGATGCTGACTGGTGTTGCTTTGTGCGAAATGTTAGAAATTCAGTACAGAAACAAGGTTGGCAGATTATCTCCTTACAGCATGATTCAGTTCTGTGATCTGATGGCTTCACTTACAGAGTTTTGAGTTGAAATTATCTTTATTGTCTTTATGCCCAGTTTGCTCCTCAGCAAAAACTGCAAAGGAGAGAATTTCCTATGTCACGTATTTTAAGGTTCACCTACAAATGATAGAATTTAGACCAATTCCTTAGCTTAAAAACATTTGATTAAAGTCTCTTTTGAACTTCTCCACCAATACACAGAATAAGAAAAAAAATTCATTTTCCCATGAGGCTAATGGGAAATTTGAAGCAATGCTTTAGCAGGAGATAAAGCATGGTGTAGATTGTGCATGTCTGATCCTCTCTTGGTTACATTCTCCTAATTTCAGAGAGGAGAACGAAGTCACTCCTATAGAGACCAATGGTGGGATGGCCGTAGAGGGTTGTAATGATTCTGGAATTTAAGAATCCCTGGCCTTGGCTTGGGATTTAGCTCAGCAGCACAAGCAGCTGCCTGGCCTGCACAAGGATGTGAGTTCGATCCCAGGATACAATCCTAGGCCTTCAAGGAGATAAGTAGCTATATGAATCAAGTGGCACATTATAGAAGAGGAGATTTTGTTCAATTGTCCCAGCCAGACCTGAAGTCCTCTGCCAGTCCTACTCTTAGGTAAGGGGAGATATAAATTGTGATTTATTTCCAAATCACTGGGTCCATTGGTTTTTTATGAATATAAAATATAGTTCTAAATGTAAGTTTTCTGTTGATTTAAGAACAAGTCCTTGACCCCCCACAGTTTCAGCAGATAAGAACATAGTTTATTCTCCTCTGCCAGAATCCCTCTGTCTCAGTGACTGACCAGATACATCAGTTCCTTCTAAAATGATTGGTCCTTTCACTTTACCTTTTTTCTCTGATAATCGGAGTCTGGTCCTAGTACTTGCTATTGGGTCCAGATCATTTATTGCTGACCTCCAGGCTATCCAGTTGTCAATTCCTTCTAAGCCTCAGTGGTGACAGCCAGCCCTTTGGAGTTATAACTAGTAATTAATTGAATAGCTAATCTCTTAACCCTGGAAATTTTCATTGCAACATAATATATTAGAACATCAGGTGTTATATTCACCATGGTGAAAATTTCAAAATTGCTTATTTTATGAATAATTGTAATGTGAAAGTAGAATTTGTCTCTTTGTCTCTGGAGCGTCTTTGCTACCACTCTATCTCTTGTAAACTAATAGGGTCCCGACCCAAATACCTCTGGTCCACTTTGAATCCACAGATCTAATTGTCCTGCTGTAATTCTTTCCAGTCTGAGCCCAGAGCTTAATTCTAGCACCTGAAAGCTTCATTTTAGAGCTTTAGCAGAGTTTTTTAAATGTTAAATTCATCAAGAGAAGTTAGAAGTTGCAGAAATTGATAGCAGAGCAAAGAAAACAAGTAATAAAGTGGGACAAAAGAGAGGAAAAAAGGGTATACTTTTATTGACCTCCAAAATGCATCAAATCCACATAAAAATCAAGATGACTTAGTGATGGTTCCACAGAGCAACACAGACAAGGTAAGACATTTAGTTGAAAATTGATTCTGCTAGAGTAAAAAGTATATAGCCTGTGTCATCTTGTTCAATATCATTTTAATATACTTATATACTTTTTCTATGCCAAACTCAATGGCAGCTAGTGCTCCTATATCTGAAGATGCATGAATATTCCTAGTTTCATAATATTATCTTCTGTACTCAAGGAAGTAAGAAAATAAGACATAATATGTATTATATTAATTTTTCTCTAACTATTATTACAAGTAAAATCTACACATTTATAAATGAATGAAAATTCACAAATTTGACACATTCCATAATTTGGTTTTGTCAATAAAAGATAAGGAATGTGTACCAGCCAAGTGTGGGGGCTATTCAGTATTCTACTGAAAGTTTAAATCTGAATACAAAAGCATTAATTATAAATGAGAATAAAAAATTTAAGTACTGAGGTAGAAAACAACTTATTGGTCTATGTTAACCTTTGTTGTTGTTGTTGTTGTTATTGGGTTATTTTGTTTTTGTTTTTTGTTTTGCTTGGTTTTTTTTGTCTTATTTGGTACCAGGAATGGAACTTGATCTTGAACTTGCCAGGCAGGCTCTGTGTCACTGAGCTATATCCCCAGCCCCACAGTGACTTTATGTATTTTTCAAATAATGTTCAGTACATCTTGGTAATAGAGAAAATGGTCAAGTTACAACTGCAAATACTTTTGGAATATAGCAAAACCTCGTCAACTGATATCTACAGAGTCAGTAAATAATTTCTAAATGATAAGTTTTGTATGGTGTTATATGAAATTTTTGTAGCTCACAAAAGTCAGCAGTCTATTTCTCTTCCTGAATATTCTTGAATCTCAAAGATGGTTATTTACTAGATATTTTTTTAGTGATTGTAAAACTATATATCTATACCTGTATGAAAAGAAGAGGGAGAGAGATAGTTTTAAAAAAGGTAAATATTTGGGTGAAGACGTACAGTATTAGTTACTATCTGATTAAATAAGATCTACCAGACTACAGTAGGAAGATTTGAAACTGGAATAGTTCTGATCAACTTACTTTTGCTATGAATCTCAGTCAAAAACACATGTTTACTTCTTGTCTAAAATATCCAGGTTTTCGCTAACTGATTTTAATTGATGTTTCCATACAGATAGAAAAATGGCTGCAGGCAAAGGTGTAGGTAAAGCATCTTCTAAAATGTGTGCCATTTACATAATTTATTTCAATGTTTATTTTATCCTTACTCCTACTCATTTTATTTTTTAATCATATGCTTCCTCAATTCCCTAGTTCTTCCTATTTCTTGACACTTTCAAATATCAGACTTTCTCTTTCATTATACTTAATGAAGATTACAGTTTTGTCCTGAGTAGATGTTATGTGAGACTCAATTATTTGCCACTTAAAATAGCTTCTTTCTAATCCCTAGTCATTGTCCAAATCAAGGTAGGATATTACACTGTCACATGCATCACAGTGAAATATGAAGGATGAATATTGCCAATTAGATACATAGAAAAATAACTTCTGCTATCTATGCACATACATGCATGCAAGTTATCTATGTCTTTCAACTAACATTTCTGGAGATCTCTTTATACATGCAATTTTACAAGACCATTATGTTTCACATATATAATCTTAAAGAAAATACTAGTACAATTCATGAAAACTTACAAGAGTAACTAGAAAATGTTTTCAGCAAATTTGAAACTACATTTCAGCAGCTCCCCAAAAGGCAGATTGATAATCTCAGAATCAGTATTGAACTAGAAAATTTATTTACCTGCTACCCAGATATTGAGTATATAATACTAAAGTGTTTGAAATTATTTCTCCCTTTATTCATAATTTCTCATACTACATAACATATAGAATCATGTTTAAAGATTAAGATAGGTTTAGTAAATGTTGCTTACCTTATACAATGTATTTTACTCTCCCTGCATATGTGTATGTTTGTATACACATATTGTGTAGAATAGCTACCTGAATTACTCTCTTCTAACTTGTTTCAATTCAAAACTTTTGTTTTAAATAAGTTTAAATAATTCAAATCTTTTGTTCTAAATAAGGTTATACATGTCTTTTTGTTTAAATTTTGAGAAATGTTCTTCCTTTCTTCATGTAAAGTCAACTTAATGATACTCTCATTTTTAAACCAGTGTCTCTTCTATAAATTATCATTCCAGATGGCATTCCATTGTTTGAAAATTGATGCCACTCACCTTCTTTTAGGAAAAGATTGTATTTAATAGGAAGTCTGCGTGGTGTTTTTCTACAAGAAGGGAGAGAGGGTGTAGCCTGAGGAACAATATTAGCTTTTGTAATTGAATTGTTCTTCTGTGAATTACTTCCTAAAAACTGATGTAAGCAAATAACTCTTCCAAGTCTCTAAGAACTGCTTTACAACAGGAAATATCTCAACAATTTGCTGAAAATATTTGCACCTCTTCACAGAATAAAAAGTAATTAGTATCTTTTCTCCTTAAAAAAGAAAAGCCATCGCACGTGGCCTGTGTCACCCAGTGCATACCCTCGTCACACCCGTGGTGTAAGAGATGCATATGCACTGTTGAAAAATAAATATCTCTTTTTCTTTTCCTTACAATATACATAACTTTAAATGAGCTAAATGTGAAGGTATTGGAAGCAGAAGACGGCTTTTATTTTATTTCTTATGATCATCTCAGCGCCTAGCTAAGGGCCCAGCACAGACTAGACACTTGATAAATATTTACCAAATGAATGAATGAACACTGTTTAGTGCTCAGTTACTCACTGGAACTTTCGGAATAAATCAAAAGACCTGGGCAAATATTCTCTCTTTCTGCCTGTTCATTGCATTATTGCATCATCCACATAGATTAGAGAGGCCTGAAGGACTTGTCAGTGTCTGTTTACATTTGCAGATGACAAGGCTTAGGAATTGCCTCTATGGCTTCTGAAAAGGGTCAGAAGAGGGAACAAAGACTCTTTGAATAAATGGGAGGGGGGAAAAAATCACATAGGACTGAGAACCATGGAAGAATCCTCTCTTTTTTGTAGTCCAGATTATCCCTGGCATATTATGATCTTCAAAAAATGAGTTCACCTTTCTGGGTATCTTTCTACTTCCATTAAATGAAAGAGATGTTTGAGGTCTCTTTTAGGTATTGTATTCTAAAATCTAAATGACCAGCGATACCAAGGGAGGGGAAACAATGAGCAACTGCCCACAAGCGTCCTATGCTACTGGTCAGATCGGTGAAAATGCCACACCCACTCTGGAAAAAATGTCTGATGATTTCTTATAAAGTTCAACATCCATCTACCATAGGGCCCAGCAATGCTGCTCTTAAGTATATAGACAGAGGAATAAAAAGACATTCACATAAAAGTGTAATCATAGGCATATTGATATATTGTTTATAATTGCTAAAAATTAAAGACAAGCTAGATGTCCTATAACCAGTGAAGGTATACACAGACCATGGTACATATCTCCAATGGAGTATTAATAATAATAGGGAACACATTACTGTATCCAACAGCATAGATGAATCCTACATATAATTTTCTTAGTGAAAGAGCCTACTTACAATACATCATGTATTGTATGATTTGGTTTATAGAATGTGACTAAAAAAGACAGAGCCTGGTATTCAAAAACAGGATATGGATCTATTTTAGTGAAGAGATGATCCTATACATTATCACAATCATATATACGATTGTGATTCATAGGATGGTTAAGAAACCCAGGTTTCTTTCATATTTTTCCCCAACATCACGTAAAGTGTCTCTCTTATAGGTTGTCACTGTACCTAAGTTGGTAATGGTGGACAGAAGAAGAAAACCATAGTTTCTCATAGAAGAAGGAATGGCTTGCATTGCTTTACAAATAAGCTGAGCTATTTGGCTACATCTAACCATAACAAAGTCTGAAGGCAATTTGAACTGCGTTTTTATTATTATAGAAGAAGGAAAAGAAGGTTCTGAAGCCTGGCTACCAGTCTCTGATGCAAACAGAAAGAGTATTTTAGGAGATACTCAACTTAATATTTATTTAGATAGCAAAGCTCCTTAGAGACCTGTGAAGAGTACTGTAAATATCAATGCTAATAACTAATATTTAAGTTGAAGATTTGTACTTTACTAAGGAGTCTTGGTGGAACTTTGCATTAATTATATGGAATAAAGAGATTATATATCTACTGATGTGTCTGAAATATAATTCTAGATTTTCTGACACAGCCCAAGCAGTTTTCTTTATAGTTTGTTTATAAGAACTCTGTGTTTAATTACCAAGAATGTCCTAATAGCGATGGAGTACCCAGCTAAGAAGCAGAAGAAAATATTGCATTGAAAAGGTGCCCTGACTTCCCCAAAAAAGTCTTTAAAATTAAAAATATTTTTTAAAAAGACTCATCCCAATGTCATTAAAATCAGATCAGTAGAAAAGGGCATTCTCTGTTCTCAGAGAATGAGGAGTCTAAGAATGAAATGAATCCTCCTCTTGAACTTGACTTTGCTGTATTTGTCAACTTTCTAATAACTATTTCATTTAGACCACAGAGCCACCAATCCCAGATGCTGGTTAAAAGCTAGACCTCAAAGTCTCATATTATTCCAAGAGTGTATTCCCAAATATTTTAGTTTCTTTATTTGCCTCAGGCTCTGGTTTTATCCCCGGCAGTGCTTGTTCAATTCCAAGTGCACACAAGAGCCTTTCAGTCTCAGTCGCTCGTCTCTACCCCATTACATTTTGGCCACTGGCCTCCCACAAAGACCACACTGCTTCCCTCTTTCTCACTCCACGGATACTGCGTGTCAGTGATATTTACAGAGGAACACATGAAAAGGGAGGGGTTGATCTTTGAGGGTATCGTTAAAAGACAGCAACCCAGAATGAGTAATTCTGCAGGTCTTAACATTCTGTGATCTGACCCCTTATTGTGGAGTAATAAAACGAAAACTCAAATAGCACAAGACCCAAAGTAAATGTTCTGGTCCCTTTTTTTATCATTGGTGTTACCCCAACATTGTCATAAATGCTAATCTGATTTTGTATCAAAGGAAAGGTAGGTACCCTAAATAGAGAGCAAAATTATCCCAAAGAATAGGACACACATTTCTAACCAGCCCATTATGCTTCAGAATATCAGCTAAATCACAGCCTGGTAACGGATTAGGAGATCATTTTCACTGAACTGACAAAAAAATCTGAAAATTGCCTCTCAAACGGGCTTCCAGTATTCTGTTAATTTTTATATATTCACAACAATCTCAGTAATTCAAATAGAAATAAATAAGTTTCTTATTTTGAAATGTTTTAAGGAAAGACTATTCTTCTCTGAATCTGTGGGTCTGGGTGCCATACACAGATGTTAATTTATCTTCTCTTTTCCTATTTAAGAAGATATTGAGCTCTATACTCAGTCACTTCAGAACAGATACATGGCAAAGCAGAAAAAAGAAACCAGCCAGAAGTGATGGTGAACATTTTCAAAATATTTGAGCTCATAGGAGAATCTAGAGGATTTTTTTAATGAAATCAAAATTTTATGGGCATAGACTTGTGAATACAGAGGGAGAATTATCTCCACACTAGGAAAACATGCCTCTGGTCTGTGAAGAGACAGCACCAGCGAGACAGCTATAGATATGTACCCAGAGAGAACCACACTGTTTTCTACTAGCTCCTCTGAGCAGCTTACAAAAATTTCAGACAAAAATGTCCTTACTGTGGAATACAGGTTGGTACATAGAGTCTTTGAGTGCTGTGCAGAATGAGCTTGTATTATTACTCAGGTTCTCCAAAGAAACAAAACCAACCAACGAGAGGGTAAGTAAGTAGGTGATTTATGAGAGACAGAGAGAGAGAGAGACAGATCTGAGTATCAGTTAATCCAAGAGAATTGGTACCTGAAGTTAGAAATTACATAGTTTATTGTTGTTGTTGTCATTGTTGTTGTTTGTTTGTTTGTTTTGTCCAAGTATGGAGCATCAGAGAAGAGATGAACTCGACAACACCGAGTGCCCTCTGTCATAGAAATCACAAGAGCAACTTACAGGAGCCAAGGACTAGGTCCAAGCGGGTAACAAACAGAAATGGACAGGCCAGGACTTTCCAAGTTTTAGCAGGAAAAAACACGGATCTAGGAAAATCCCTCAATGCATTGGCAGCCATGATATGTTTTCTTCCACTCAACTATGTTGTACTAGTACACAAAATTGTGGCCCAAGGATGAGAAGGATGAACATTTCAGATTGGCCTGGAGTGTAGCTCAGTGGTATGTCACTTGTCTACTATGCATGAGACCCTGATGTAAAACCCACCACACACACACACACGTACACACATACAAAGTCAAAATCAAGGAAGAAACTAAGCCTTCTACTAATCATAAAGAGAATCACTATCAGAATTATTTAAACAATTTGTAGAAAGTAAAGCTTTATTTTTAAAACAGCACATCCTTTGAATAAAAAGTGAAACCTAACATAATTGAATAGTATGATTAAAGGAAAAAATTTCAGAAGTATTAAGAAGAAAATTGCTAGTCCTTAATTTTCTACTAAGCTTCAATATGTTGCAGAACCAATAAAGAAATATTCCTATCATTGTAAAGGTTGGAAAATAAACCAGCATTAAAAAAAAAACATTTGAAGGGTTATTATTTGAGAAATGCTCAAAGAAAAACTTAACAATTGGGAAGTTGTGTTGCAAGAAATCATATACAAGAAGGTAAACCAATCAAATTTCAAATAATGCTGATATAAATGGTAACACAGTTCAATATTCAAAAGACAAAAATTGTCTCAAAGTAAGGCATTTCAGATAAGAATGCTAGTTCAAAGATGATTGTCATTTTCAAATTACATGAACAAAGACTGGAAAGAAAGAATGAAAAAATGCTCAATTTCTGAATTCGCTTAAAAAAGAGTCAAATTTTTTGTTAAAGCATTTAATTATATAATGCAAAGTCAAACATGTTTCTAGAAATATTATAACATATTTCAAAGAAAGAATAAGAAAAGAACAAAATAGAAGAAATAGGGAGATAAAATGCAGAATGCTAATATAAACAATTACTCTAGTCATAGTGCTTAAGATAATGAGTTAATAAGCTTAACTCTCTTAAAATACAAAACTCATTTACATTTTTAAAAATACTTCATCTACATGATGTAATAAGGGACAGACCTAAAATGAAAGATGGCTTGGGGCCATTCCATACTGCTCTCTCCTGAAACTCCAGTGGAACATCCATCAGTAGGAGATTGTTTCAAAGACTTCAACCCATAGGACAGAAAAAGTGGGAGAGGAAACAGCAACACAAACTTTGCAGCATGGAAAGAACAGGACAGAGTGGCCTTGGCCTAATTGGTCCTGCAGAAACTTCAAAAGGTTCAGGAATTGATGTCCTCAGTTACCTCAGGGAGAGAAGGTGGTAGCTGAGGAAAGGAAGGTTGGATGAGTTCTGTTTGAGAAGCGGTTGTTCCCTGAATGCCACAATTGTGTACCCAAAGTGGCTGCCACTGCCCCACCCAGTTGTTTATCAATAGGTTTAAGCTCTGAAAACTTGTCTCTGAACAGAGGAATACTAGCATTAAGGGGATATGTGCTATTAAGAAACAAACAAACAGCAAAAACAGGAAGATCAAGAGAACATTTGGAAATTAGATGATGACATTTCCTACTCAGTTTTCACAGACTTTCACCAGAACACTGTATTTAACAGAAACATTAGAGGGTTTTCCCTCCTCGATAGTTGGCAGGAGAGGATTTAGGAAACTGATGCTCAGAGAACACCAACAAATAGCACAGTCAAAACATCTCACTATGACGTTTCAAGGTTAGTGGGTCCCATGCACGGGTACAGAGCCTATGATTAGAGTTTCAAGCCTTTCACACTAAGCATAGTAAGAAAGCAGGATTAATAGGAATTTAATAGGAATAGGAATTAATGATCTGTTACCCTCAGGTGAAAAGTAAGAAGCCAAAACAAACAGAAAATGAAAACAATTCAGAAGAAATCTATGAAAAAGGAAAGGAAAAGTTATAATTAATTACCTGTATGATGAATCTATGATTTAAATATACATATAAAATTTTAAAGGAAAAATAATGTCAAGTATAACAAAAAATTTCTTAGTAATTAATAATGTCATGTAAGATAGGAAAATTATGTAAGGTTTGATTCAAAAACTAAAGATGGAAAGCAACAACTAACAGGCAAAACCACTAGAAACCTATAGATGAGATCTGACATCAGAGTCAATGGAGTTGGAGAAAAAGAAAACTTGGAATACAATACATCATCAGTGATATAATGGATGAATATTTTCTGGAATTACATATTTAGAATTCTACATTTAAAGTCCCCAACTGATGTCTACAATAACAGATAAAAATCTTTATACCAACACAGATAATTATGAGATTTCTAAATATATCAACAAAGAAAGGGATTCCATAAGCTTATAAAAAAGAAAAAATGGGAAGATGCATATAAAACGAGAAATGTGAATATATTTTCCTTCTAAGCAGCAACACTAATAACTAAGATATGAAGTCATGCCTTCAAAAATTTGAAAGGAAATAATTACCAACCTAGGAGAACCCTCTTGCAGCTAATAAATCAATTAAGTGTCATGATAAAAAGCATCTTTAGGCAATCAATTTCTCAAAATATTAGCCCACCATTCTTTTAAAAAATCTTATAGACTATGATAAAATAAATCCAATAAGCAAATAAAAGAGGAAGAAACAAAATCCAACAGAGATAGAGGCATTATCTTGGATGGGGAGGATGGGAACTCTCATGATGACAGTTGAATTTCAGACACACAAAATATCTAGTGAACTTAGCCCAATTTTTATACATATTGATTTAAGCATGAACTGATCAAGGTCTTGTTTTTCTTTTTCATTCCATATAAAATTTCTTCTCTGAAGTGCTTCTGAGAACTGAGAATTATCTACAGTCATTTTAGAAGCAGAAAATGCAGACTGTTCCCAGTGTCCCTTACTATATGTCCCTACAGGTGACCAGCAACTGTCCTACACCAGAGCTAGACTGGAACAACCCTGATCTGGGGACCTATTTCTGACCTCAAGCTCTGACTTTTTCAAGAGGTAACTTTGAAATCGCTCTGTGAATACTACCAGCTTATCTTTTTCAGAAAGTCTTTTCTAATAATCATAATATTGTCCTTTCCTTGAGTTTAAAAGTAGTAATTTTCATGCTGATAATATTTTATGGTGTGAAAGAAAGAGTTGATGTGATTTTTTTCAGTCATTCAAACAATATAGTAAGAAGGACAAAGTTTTACTCAAAAATATCAAAGTAATGAACAAGAAGGAAAATCTCCAAAAACATTTGCAGACACCTCTAATTTTTGACACTATGACATGAAAGATCATTTTGTGTTTATAAAACATACAGCACATAACAAAAATACAGTGCTATTCAGCAAGTTGCCTGTATTGTGGCAACGTTGTCTGTCAATAACCTGTATTGTGATGCAAGAAACATGTTATTTGGAACGAGGCAGATATGCCACTTTTCAGGGAAATTAACTCAAATTAAACACATAGACAACATGAATTTAAAAATGAATTTGAAAATGAATGAAGTCTTATGCTGCATTTAAATATTTGAATTAAATGCACATTTTATAAAAATATAAAAATTACAACATTGAACCAATAAGGAGAAAACTTCAGTAAACTTTGGTAGGAATTAAATTATAATCCAAGAACCAATTCCTTTTTAAACTTTTTTTTTATTTTAAAGAAGATAAAACAGAATAAAACTAATCAAAACAAACAAGTGTAAAAGATACAGGATTTCAAAACATTACAAAATCAACAATAGTTACCACAATGCCTCTTGATGTCTTCAAAATAGCTGCAGATAATTTCAGTCATTGTAAAAATCAAACAGAACAGAATAGAATAGAAACAATAAAAACAAAACAATTAATGCAATAAAGGACTTCAAAACAAGCCTATAGTAAATCCAAAATTGCTATCATAATGTACCTTGCTATCTTTGAAATAGCTGCTAAAAAATAAATTCCTAAAATGGCTCTCAATCCAAATTTTTTTATGATTATATTTTTAAATTTTCAAAGAAAAAGATAACAATATTTGTCTGGTCTCACTGTGCAGACTCTGTTTCTGTATATTCAAGAAAAACCACACCCAGAAAATTCTAGGAATGCAGGGATGACTTCTGTGAGGAATAACAATGTTTTGAAGACAAACTGGGAAGTAGCAAAGAAAACTGTCAACCTGTGAAATAAATGTCAAATGTCTTATTATTTAAGTGTTAGAGAAAAGTTAGAGTTTTATACTATATATGAAAAAATGTAAAATATTGAATAAGTTATTCTGAGAAAAATTACAACCAAGAAAACCATGAAGACATTATTTGATAATTATTATTAAAAAATATAAATTACATCCACAAAGTTAGCTAACTCTAATGTTTCATGTGGTTAAATACAATATTAAAGCTATGAAAGGTGCAAAATACAAATTGCCAAAATCTTATGGAAAAGAAATTTGGGAGAGTGAGAGATATAAAAGTTTTCATATTTGTTTCTTTGCTCAAGAAACTCAATTCCAGAAAATTGTTTTGACTATAATTCTAATGCACAAATTGAGGCATTAAGACAATGAACCTGGATCCTTTCAAAATAACCAAATCTGAGAAACATTCCCTGGGTACATCAAGAAGTGAATAGTTTACATGTAAAATGCTTCATTCATATAAGAAATTGCTTTAGGCATCAAAAAACATACTCATAACTACAAATAACTTTGGAAATATCTGTAATATGGTGTTAAATTGAAAAATCTGAATACAAAATTATATGTACTGTGTGATTTTAATTTTAAAAGAATGTTAGCATATGGGTGCACATGTTTTTGTATGTACAGCTGTGCACAACTGCTAAGGAAAATAAGGACTGAAAATTATACTAATATTTTAATTGTTTTTAATTCTGAATGATAGAATTGTTTCTGTACTTTTCATTGAGATTCTACTGATATTTTTACTCAGAAATAGTAAACACTATTCCAAATAATAAGTTGAAATCTTTTTCAGTGGAATTGGCAAGTGACAAATTTGGAATGAATGGTCCTCCAAGGCATTTGATTACTATTATAGACTTAAGTCTCCCCACTGGCAGAAGAAGCCCAACATAACCAATAAAACTTGTTCACACAACTGTGCTGACAATGATATTAATGCCTAGAACAACACACCACTGAACTAAGGGAAAACCAGGCTGGATTCCACTCAATGAAAACCAGAGTAGAATGAAAGCAAATGGAAAAAGATAAAACCAACAAGGAAAAGGAAGGCTGAATTCAAGCTCCCAGCCTGGGTGGGCAGCCTGGGTGGGAAACTAACCTCTCCAGAGCTGGGTTCACTGACTGCAAGTGGAAAAAGGTTGGCACGGCAGGTCAAACAGAGGCAAGGAGCCATGAAAGTGCTCCGCCCTGGTGAGTACCACCCTGGAACACTGCTGACCACCTAACAAAAGAGAAGAGTGCCCGGGTTTCTCTACTCCGGAAACAAATCTGAAGAGCAGGAACTGGAGCCGCGTGCCAACACTTCCGGAGATCAGAGGCCAAGAAAATAGCATAATATCCGAAAAATAAATGGGTCAGATTCTCCTAAGACTTTCTAACTCAATTCTTTTTTTGACTTGGACAGTTTACTTTTAACAATTGCTAAAGAAAGAGGGCTGAATGTGGTTCTATCCTAACGTGAATATTTTATGCAGTAGAAATTTGTTAAATTATGTAAACCATTTCTAAAATTTTGAAAGCTATGACCAAATCAACTTGAATTGTAAGACTACTTCTATTACTGTACATCTAAATCTATATAATATGTATATATGCACACTTATAATTATGTATATGTATGTCTGGTAGCTTCAATGTCTTTTTTTCCCATTAACTCACTATACATTCAGCTGTTTGGCAGTGTTTCTACATATGCTGCATATTAAGTACACCCTAAGCATTAAGGAGGATACAAACTTCTACAAGTTACACATCTTCTACATCAAATTTAATAAAGAGAATAAAGTATTAATATATAAATTTGATAAAAGGCTTTTGTTAGAAGAGATTGTGTTATGCTGTGATACAGTAATAATTTTTAAAGTCTGACCTTTGCATAATAAAAAGCTTATTTACCAGATACAAAGGTTTGATGGAAGTAGATTCTCCAGAGCAATTGTCCAGTATGCAGTGACCCAAGAACATAGGATTCTTCCAAAACATCCTCTAAGGCAACATCTGTGCCTCAAGCAACTGTCTGAAGATCAAGGTGCCAGCCATTAACAGTAAAATACAACAAAGCTGGTTAAGCACATGGCATTGACTCAGTGATATGTTTTAAGCTGTCATTTAAGTAGAGAAGTCAATAATAATGTGGTTATAATGAGATTAAAGGTTGATATTGGCTCTTGTTTTCTTATCCATTCCCATCCATTTTTATTGACAAAAGAATCCATCTAGATGTGTGTGCTTCATATGTCAGATAAGCACTTTACCCTAACAAAAGAATATGCACTACAATTCAGATAACAGCAGTTTTAAAAAGCAGAGGATACCAGCTTAAAAATCAAGAAAAATTGTTTATTGTCTCATTTTGTGTTGGGCATATCAGTCTTAGAGTAAAATGCTGAGACCATTTATATAAAATTGTGTATTTATTAGCAGAAATGAAATAGCTTACTTAATGTAATGCTTATGCATACTTTAGCAAACTGTAAAATTAATATTTACATCTTTAATATCTAAAGAACAAAAATAGGAGAGAAACTTTTTACCAAAGGCAAATGACCAAGTTATTTCTTAGCAAGAGCAAAACAACATACACACGCTGTAGCTAAGTTCTTAAAATATTCTCTTTAAAAATAATTGGTTCTTGAGTCTGGGAAGCAGCACCCTGTGTGGGCTGCCACTGGACCAGGAACAGCTAGACCGAAGCCTCACCCTGTGAGTCAGTGTCATTCGCTGACCCGGGGAGAGAGAAGAAGACCTTATCAGCAAACAAGCCCAGTGTGGGAAGCAGCGCCATGCGTGGGCTGCTGCCAGACTGGGAAAAGCCAGACCCCAAACCCTTCCCGGGCAAGGGTTTCTTGCAATACAAGAAGTACAAATCCCAGCAACCCTCACCCCACTCCTAACCCCCAACCCCCAAGCAACCGGTTTATCCAGAAAAACACAGGCTGTGATGATAGTTATCAAGGTGAAATGCAATTGGATTCTTGTGGTGCTTTGGTGTTTCACTAATATTGCAGGTTCTAGGGCCAGTGGTCTGATCATAGGTTCAGAGGACCGGAGTGTGTCCTCTCGGGGGATCTCCTTCTGAGGATTGCAGCCATTGTTGATTCCCTATGGTCTTGTTTTGAGGTCCTGTATATTTCCATTGTTTGGTTGGGGTGGGTTTTATTCTCTTTTGTTTTGTTGGATTATGTTAAATCTGATGGCAGGAAAAGCTGTTTCAAGGATAGCAAAACATATTATGGTAGCAATTTTGGATTTACTATTGGCTCCTTTTGAAACCCTTTATTGCATTCATTGTTTTGTTTTTATTGTTTCTATATTATTCTGTTCTGTTTGGTTTTCACTATGTCTGAAGTTATCTGCAGCTATTTTGAAGGCATCAAAAGGCAATATGGTAACTATTGTTGATTTCATGTTTTGAAGTTTTGTATCTCTTACATTGGTTTGTTTTGATTGGCTTTATTCTGTTTTATCCCCTTTAAAATAAAAACTAATAATAAAATAAAATAAAAATAATTTCAAAAAATTTGAAAAGCCAAATGATCAGATTAGGAGTCCATAACTGTACAAAAAAAATCTCAACTCTTCCTTTGGACCTTTGGACCTCAATCAGTCAAACTTCTCATCCAAGTTAAGAAAAATAAGCATTTTTAAATAAATTCAGCATCATAGCAGAGAAAGCATATTTTTCCATACATCTTTCTACTCATAATTTTATGAGAATTTCTCAACACTGTGTTTCACACTTATGTTTTATCCCACTTTTTCTCTTTGGTATTAATTGATCTCATGTTGATATATTCATGCTACTTATCTATGGTGATTTCTACATGAGACCAAACAAAACTACTATGTTATTTTATGTTAATATTGGTCTTTAGTCCAAGTGTTTACATTGGATACTACTTTTCCTTAAAGCTAACAAGAGAATGGTACCAATCTTAAAATATTCTGCACTTGGGTTTTAACAGCCATCTGATTTACAAAATTATAACTGAAAGTTAAAGCAAAATAATGTACAAAATTTTAAAGATAGAAACCTAAACAGATACAATGGATATATTTCCTCCATACTTTCTGTCTGATTCTAAGGGCCTAATCCGTTTTAAACAAAGAATAAAGTGCATGTTTCAAAGACATGTATTGCTGAACAAAATTTTAAATCATTTCTCCTTAGCAATTATTCTTTGAGGAGCAGAATATGGCACTTGGTTGAGTTTAGCCATCAAAGCAAAAATCCAAAGAGGTTATAAAAATCTTGGTAAATTAAACTTTTGAACACCTATTATGTACTGAGACGTACTGGCCTTTGCAAATAGAAAGCTGCAAGTGGCATTTTTGTGCTAGTATTAGAATAAACACATTTAATCAAATCCTGATACAAAGACTGGATAAATTATTGCTATACAAAAGAATATTCCCAAAGAGATCCATTAGTGTTATGATTCAGTCAACACTTGTGCTAAAGTAATAATTAACAATCAATTGTTAAACTCTTGTAACAATCTATACTCTAATGTCAACCTAAATATACAAAGCTCTTGTTTATTCCTATAGTGACTTTAAGAATAATGGCCCTATTGTACTAGGGCCTCCCATCCCTACTGACTTCTTTATCTGCAGAAAAACACCATGCACATTGAGACGCTTTGTTTCATTATATTAAATGGAAAGTTTACACATGGAGACTGCCCAGTATTCTGTACATATGCTGCACTATTTGTCCGTAAGTCTAGGGATTTCCTTCACTTGGCATGAATTATAGGAAGAGTGCCTCACACCCAGACTGAGTGAGTTATTCTAGCTTACAGTGGTGTTGGGGAGAAAAGCACATAAACCAGAGGATGTCATTAGACCAGTGACAATGGAGGAGAAAATATCCAGCGCTGACAGCCCTGCTCACTTGCAAGCTGACTGGTGTCAATGTGCGGAGCAGTACAGACAGAATGGCTTAGGAAGGGGTTTGCTGCATCTGGCAAGAAAGGAAGTGTAACAGCAGAAAGAACAAAATACTGTATGTCTGTGTTTGCTCCACCTAGGAAAAGCAGACACAATGAATCCACAGTATGTATGGGGAAGGAACTAACCACATGTATTAATACAGTCTTTGTGCCTCAGCTGTAAAACAGGTTCTGCACTTGTAGTTAAAGTGGCTGCGCAGATGGGGCCTTTTCCCTTCCTTTGCAGTGCTCCGTATTCTAATTAGGACTTGCACTGCTTCTGGCATGAAAGCGAGGCCACTGCCGTGGCCCCCAGAGCAGGCAGGATGAAAAGCCAGGCCCATGAACTCATGCGGGTACTCGTTCCCACTTCCCTTCTCCTCCCGCTGCTAATTCAGTCTGAATTTTTTTTTTTTTTTGACAACATTTGGAATTCCTCAAGCTGTCTCTGGTTGCTTTATGCTCACTGAAAAAAGAAAGAAAGAGAAAGATTGAACCTTCTAAAGTAACCCAATATTGCAGGAGAGGAAATACTGACTGATTAACAATATGGTAGAAAAACTCCACAAGTACAGAAAGTGCTAATAACTGACTATAGTAAAAAAAATGAAGTTATAAGGATTAATTGAATTGTTCAGGGTTCTATTTGAAATCCATGTGCAAAAATCTGTGTCACAAAACACAGGTCTTCACCTCTCTGCTTCATTTTGGACCTGAATATTAGGTAATCCAGTTCTAACCCATGAAAGCACAACACCATAAAATTAATGAAATCATTAACAAAATGTTCAAAATTATCTTCTTTCATTTCTATGATTGGTGGTTGAGCCTTGTGAATTTTCTGTTCATTATAAATTGATCTTTGACTATTACATACTGCACTGAGAAGATATTGTTCATTTCAACATTCCATTAAACTCTTACGAAGAAAAGTTTCCTTAACAATAAATGATTCTCAAATAATTATATAATTATAGGAAAGAACCATATTTATAAGTATAGGAAAGAATTCTATGCAAGTTGTATATATATTCTGGCTCCTAAATATCCTAACACTGTTCTCAGATAGAATCTTTTAAAAATATTTAAAGGCATTTGTCTCTTTTCCTCTGTTAAAGTGAGCCCCCCCTTCACCCTGATCTCAATTATTACTTTGGCTATTTGTAATCAGAAACTTTGCCACACTCATTTATTCATCCAACTATGCACTCAACAAATATTTTTTGGACTGCTAACTATATATTATGCATCATTCTTGTAAATACAATAGTTAGCAAACCAAAATGGACCATACATCCCACTGAAATATAATTCAAATAACATAAATGAGTAAAATTATAGCAAATCAGATACCAGCAGGGGTTACAGAAAAATGAAAAAAGAAAGGAATATCTAAAGAAAATGAATGAAATTTTAAATACAGTGGCCAGGAAATGTCTAACTGAGAAGACTATTTAAATACAACCATAAAGAGAAGAAATAAAAGCAGTAATGATTTATTGTGGAAAATTGTTCTGTAGAAAAAAAATGAGTGTGAAAGCTTTGAATGAAGATTGTGTGTGGCATAGGAGAGAAACAACCAGGTTTGTCAATATGGTCAGAATAATCAGAAGGTGATGTCACAGTTCTGAATACACCAGATTATGTGGACCAATGTAAGGACACTGGCTTCTATTCTGTGAAAGATGAGAAATGATAGAAGAATTTACATAGATGAGTGACCTATATAAAGTTATGCTCCAGAAATCTGCTATATTGAACATAAACATAAACTATTGGATGACAGTAGAATCAATGGGGACACTAAAAGACTATACAGCTGTTCAGATATAACATGACTTAGACCGAACAGACAGCCATGAAGAAAGTGCAAATTGATTAGATTGCAGTTGTATTTGAAAATAAGAGTCAGCAACACATGGTGACAGATTGGAAGCTGGTTATAAAAAATTCAGGTCTTACATAACTCCAGGAATTTGGGCCTGAGAAAATGGAAGTATGGAGTTGCAATTTCCTATCATGGTGCAAACTGAGAGGGGCAGGTTTGGCAAGAAAGGTGGATTATAAATTGAGACTTTCAGAATTAGGATGCCTACCAGGCATCCTAAAGGGACAGGTCCAGAATTGAAGAAAGCAGTCTGGGCTACAGATATTCCTTTGGGAGTTGTCAACAGAAAAAAATTTTTTTTTTAAATCATGAGAAAGATAAGACTGTCAAAAATAGTGAGTGTAAGGAGAAGAGAAGAGATGAGGACTGAGCCTTAGGGATATCCAGTGGTTTGTGGTCATACAGATTACTAGAATCCTCAGAGGAGACCAAGAAGTATGAGAAAGAGAGAGAGAGAGAGAGAGAGAGAGTGCAAAGAGAGAGAGACAATACAAAAAGAGAGAGAGACAGGGAGAGACAGAGAGACACAGAGCGAGAGACAGACAGACAGAAAGACAGACAGGAACAGTCAGAAGAGGCAAATAGACATAGAGACAGAGAGACAGAGAGAGAGAGAGAGAGAGAGACAGAGAGAGACAGAGAGAGACTGTAGTGTGGAATGAGGGATCTCAGAAGCCACATCAGGAAACTTTCAAGGAAGAAAGTGACGAGTGACAGGTTGCATCACAGTCTGAAGACGGTCAAGTTAGATGATTTTGAGTAGGAGATAAGCACTGGACTTAACCATCTAGAGGCCATTGTATATTTGATAAGAATATTTCATTACAGCAGTGTGTTCAAAAGCTTGCCTAGGGTTTAAGAAAGAAGATAAGTAAATCATTGGAAATGACTAAAAGACTAAATTTTGAAAAAAATCTGTAAAAGAAATGAGACAATTACTGGTAACTGGAACTGAGGTTGTACTGAATAAAATATTTTTTCACATGGGACAAATAAGAGCTTGTCAAGAGGCTGCCATAAATGGAGGGAGAGTAAATGACACAGGAAAAAAGAAGACTACCCTGAAGAAAGGAAAGCAACAACTGTCCTGCCAAGTGAAGAGTTTGTTTGAGCAGTCACACCCTAGGCCGTCCATTTTCTGAGGAGCAGGTACCAGGAGGAGACTAACTGTTTTGGTGGATTCCTATTCATTCTTATTGCTTCTATGTTCTCTAGAAGCAGGGTCATCAACTAGGAGTTAGGAGAAAATATTAAAGGCTTGGAGAAAGAAGAAAAAGTAGGAAACATTTTTCAGGGCAAGTGGGAGAATGAATGGATTAGGAAATATGATTATTGGGCAGCACTGAGAGCTCACTTGAGACTAGAGGTCATAAATTCACAGGAAAACGGTCATTACGGTTGTGTTTTTCTGCAGCCATGCTTAGTTGTAAGGAAGCAAAGTAGTGTGGGCAAAGAGATGGCTTCGATGACGGTTAACCACGAAGTAAATTTTGCAAGGTGACTGCAAGGAGAAAAAGTTACATAGTATGGGTCAGAAAATGCAGAGGTGTGATTAGAGCAATGGAAAAAGTAAATTGATGATCAATTGGTTTCAACCTGTGAGACAGAAATAGGCATGAAGTAGAAAGACAAGAGCTAGTGATCACTGGAAGACATACCTAAAACTGAGATTTTTGTAGAAGTTAACAGATGTTGGGACAAAATAAACCACATGACGTAATGGCAGAGCCATTTATTTTACATACATGGAAGCTGATAATTCTGGGGGTGAGGAGATCAAGAAACTAAGAAGGAAAATTGAACAAGCAGTTACAGTACATAGGTTTCTAAATCATCAAGGTTTAAGTGAGTAATAGTTAGAAAAAAGCAACTTTTATCTAAAAGCTAAAGCTCTTGAAGGAGAAGAAAGAAGGCAGAGGGATCTGGAGTTCAGGGAGTGAGTCCAAGACAGACTGATATGTAATCCCACGGTGCGAGCGAGCGCTGTACCTGCAAGGGTTCATGAATGAAGCAGACTGGTACAGGTGTTAGCCGGCAGGGTGAGGAGGAAGAAGCACATCTGGCCCAACTTCAGGCCCAAGGGCAGCAGTGTGTAATAGGAAAGATCCACTCATAAAGTGGGGAAACGCTGTCCTCCGAGATGGAGCGATTTCAGGTGTAGGAGTGGTTCTCACAAATAGATTAGATAGATGATTGGTAGCTAGCTAGCTAACTAGCTAGATGAGCGATAGATTAAGTTTTTTTGTAACTATTTTTGTTTCACTGTTCAAAGTTTTTATCCTAATTCTCACAGAAGACCTGCCATATGAATTAATCCCATTTTCCAGACTATTGAATTATATGAATGTCATTATGTATAGCCTTGCTTATCTAGTGAGAAGGTAGCCACATTGCTGTAAAGAAACACTACTTTATCCTAGAAAATTGATCACACATGAATGAGCAGGAAATTAACACTCTTTTGGTATTAAATGGGAATTGTCTAACAATGATAAAGATCAACCTGCTTTCTACATAGGTTGAAGCTACTGAATCAAGTGAGAGCCACTGGGTGTAACTCTGAGATGTCTACTGAAAGAATTGCGGGTGGGTCATGGAGAAGTTAAGTGCTCATACTATGTCCATGATGTCCCTTTTGCAGGCATAACACTCAAGAATACTCAGAAATTCAATGTTTGTCTACCATTTTAGCAAAAAGTGTCACCTAGTGTATGTGGGGCTCTCTGCTGACTAATGGTCACAGAGTACTGAATGGAACTCTAACTTCCTAGGTTTATAATCTCCTTACCTTTATGAAAAATGTGGCTTATTCACCCCTTACAATGCATGGGTATAAGTGTGCATCCACATAAGTCTAGGGTTAGGCACTGATTTTTAATCAAATATTTCCTCCTAAATTTACTTCATGACAAAACTTTGTGCGTATCAACAATATTCAGGAGGTTTTATAAAAATTTTGAATAAAGAATCAAATCACAAACTCTGAGCAAACCAGTTTTGAGATAAAATTTCCAGTGATTTTGCAAACCAAACACTGTTGCCCTGGCATGCTGACCAGAACATTAAACACAACTCATATATCTGAATTTTTTTAAAAAATACATAAATACAAAGAAAACAACTTAGACTAAATAAAACCAAGTGACACCTGAGGGAGAGAAAAGAATGTTTTGTCCTAAAAATATGATTCTCCTAAATATAAGAGCTAGACAAAAGTAGAGTGGTGTGCAAAAAAAAAAAAAAGAAAATCCCCACAACAACCCCCAAAAGAAGAAGAGGTTCTCTTAAAGTATAAATAGGTCTTTGTTGAAATTTAACAAGCCCTTGAAGGACAGACTCCTGGAGATGTCTAAAGTTCTTCATTTAATGTGAAAATACTTTACACTTTCCCGTCAACAAAGAAATGGCCCCACTGGCGAGAAGCCAGGGCTTGCACATTTTTTTTGAGGCACCACAGGAAGAGGGAAAAGAGGAGAGGGGCCAAGCACTTCCACATTCAGACTGGAGAAAGAGTGTGCCCCTTGCTGGAGTCCTCATCGGTGGCCTTTCGGGATGATGACGAAGGCATCCTCCCAGCCCCTGGCCTCTGTGTCTCCACTGCTTCTCCACAGCCTCACTCTTCACCCTGAATCCGGAAGTGCCTCCTCAGTGAAGAAAGCCCTGAGACGGTGGGGAGGGAGCCGAGGGGAAGTGCAGATATTAGTGCTACTGGCCAGCAGGAAATTTGAACTGTGTCGTCGGCGATGGCCCAAAGAGCTGTTGAAATGTAAGATCAAGTTGAGAGTGGGATGACTGTGGCAGAGATGTGAATTTCTTCTTGACGGCAGACGAGGGGGTCAGAGTTGGAGCTTAGAGTTTATGAGTCAGGGAGCACACCATCGCTTTTCTATTGGGTCCTGCTCTGCATCAGGAGGACTCTGAATCACAGCTGCAGTGGGGCTTTTTCTTATTTGGCTATCCTCATGCAAGGTACCTTGTCAGTTGGACAGCTAAGCTGAGAAAGTGTATTTGTGGGCTGTGATTTGATGCAGTACATGAACACAATACTCATGGATATATAATAATAATAATAATAATAATAATAATAACAAGTATATTCACACAGTATCTGCTGAGAACTATTTGGATTTTGTAAATAGGAACATGTTTAATCTTTCTAACATGGCAAAATGATGCAAAATCTGAAGCACAGGGAACGTATGGGACCTATCCACGACCTCCTAGTTAGGCAATATTAGTCCTAGGACCCAATGGTTCTGAAATTTTGTGCTCAGGAGCACTATGCCACTTGCCGCTCTCTTCCAATGGAAGCCATGACTATTTTCAAGAAGAAAAGATATTCATTGTAACAGGCACTAACATTTTATAAGGGCATAAAAGAAAGGAATCGCTGAGAAGTCAACACAGATCAGTGGTTGAGAGTCAAGCATGAAACTTGTCTTTTGCTAGTTCTCAGGGTGCTTGATAGCAATCCCTAATGGCTGACTTTTCTCACCCTAAGTACAGGAGTAGTAACAGCAAGATGACTTTGAAGATGAAATGAGATGATACATAGCAGACACGTTAAGTAACATACCTCGCACAATAAAATTGAAATAAATGGTAGTAATGTCTGAAACATACAATGTTCCTGGATCTATTTCTGAACTCACCTGATGAAATCTAAACTTTCCTTGTATTTTAATCTTCAAAATAAACATTAAAAGTTTGCCCTTATAAAAACCACTATGAATTTGAAAGTGGTAGGGATGCTTCTGGGCCCTGAACAGAAATCTGAAGACTATTTTTAGCATTCAAATGACTGACAACAAGCTGATGACACGAAGCAAATAATTAAACTTAGAAGAAACTGAGAAGCAGCTGTCTAAAATAAATATAAACAACTAAAGTCTCCTTCATTTGCTCCCCAAAGAGCCTTTTAATGTTAAGTTTCTTCTGGACCATTTAGTTTAGTGTCACCAAGCCCCTAGAGCAGCAAGCAGTTTCTCACAATCAGCACTGTGGCTTCTAGCACCAAAGCAAGCTTTGTGGCCAGATCAGCCCGTCACTGATGTTTCAAGCTGCCAAAGACTTGTGGTTAAGAAGAATGGTAGAAAGCTTCTATAATTTAAGACCAAGGATTTCTTTTCCCCCCACTGGAGTGATTCAATGTGTATTGTGTGTGCACATGTGTTCCAGTACAGATGGAGACTCAAATGACTATCAGACCCTTTGGTGTGAGTTCAAATTTCCTGAAGGTGTTGGAATGTCTGTAAAACATCAGATGCCCTTTTGCCTGCATTTTTAAAATAAATATGTTTTAATTCTCTACTGATTTAACATTTCATTTGAGTTAAAGAGGAATTGAGACTGTCTTTTTAAAATTTCATAAAAATGTTTTTATGTATCTGGCAGATAGCAGACTTGCATTTTAACCAGTTATATATGATGAGTCTATAAAAACAGCAGCAGCAGCAACAACAACAACAAACCAATCATTGAGTATGTGTGTTTCCTCCCCCAAATCTAAAACCTTTATTCTTATTCCAATACTATTAGTCATATTTTACAGAATTTTTGGTGAACCACCCTCATCACCCCAACAATGTATTTTTTTCCTATTTAAGTTTTAAAATTTTTTTCAGGAAGACTTATGCAATATTATCAATCTAAAAGCTGGATTTTCCTCCTAATCTTTCTGATAATCATAAAATAGTCCCTCTGACTCCTTAACTGTATATTAATCACATTTGTTATCGTGAGAGCCAAACAACCCTCTCAGTGTTGTGCTTTAAGAAGGGAATTCTGCAGTCAAAGGTTCTATTCATTGAAAAGTCTGAGAATCAAAATACTAAAAAAAATCAGTAAAAGAAGGGGATCAAGGAAAGATACTATCTTCAGCTGACACCTTGCATATTCATTTTTAATCAGAAAGCTCAAACACAACAGTGCCCCTAATTTAAACCGCCATCAAGAACTGACCTTGTGATAGACTGGACATGAAGTTATCTATGTACATGCTTGAGGAGCATGTAAAAGTTCTGCTGGCCTCAGGTTTTCCACAGCATAGAAGCTCTTTCTGATTCTGTCCTGATAGGAAAGTCTGCTCTTAGAGACATTCCTTTAGATTCCAAGTCAAAGTTTCAATCTGTGTTGCTGGAACGCTGCAGAGAATGCTGTGATGATAACACTGTGTGCTACTCTCGGTCTGGGCTGCCTCATGCTATTATTATGAATAGCCCTCATGTCACAGAAACTCAATACAATAAATGTTGTAATTTTTCTGATTTATGCTGTGTATCTCTGCAGAGAGGGGCTATCATTCACCACTGTCACTCAGAGACTTTTCTCATCATCAATCCAAAGGAAAAAGGGATTCCCCAGACAGACTTTCACTAACAGTTAGGTGCTTGACCCTCCAGAGTAATAGCAATCATTTTACCTACAACTCACTGGCCAGCTCTGGTCTCATGGTGCCCACAGCCACAAAATGGTCAGCAATTAAAGTCAATAAGTTCTTGAAACTGGGGACCACAATGCATTTGGTAAGAGCCGCAGTGATCACCAAAGTTACCTCAAAGGAAGACTTCTGATTTTATAAATAGCCCTTTTGCTTCTTTTTTAAAAAATTTTACTATGTTCAGATATATATATATATATATATATATATATATATATATATATATGTATTAGTAGTATTATTATTTGCCTTTTTGAGACAGGGTCTCACTAATGAAGTTCAGGCTGTCCTTGAGCTCACTTTGTAGCTCAAGATGGTCTCAAACCTCCTGAGTACTGGGATTACAAGTGCTGAGCCACCATGTCCAGCTCCTTTTTACTAATTGTCCCAAAAATTCTGGAGGTAGTAGTGGGTAAGCAGAGGAGAATCAGAGCAAGCCTAGGTGAGTTGAGATACACTGTGAGACGCAAAAGAGAGAGGAGCCTACTGATTTACAGGCAAAGAACAGTTTAGAAATCAAAAATTTAAAAAAAAAATTGCCATAAAACTTTGCTTATGTCAGTTTTGCTTAAATCTATATATTGTAATTGTTTTTTTTTATTTTTTTATTTAAAGAGAAAAAAACATGTAAAAGGTAGAAATAATACAGAATTTCAAAAAAAAAGATAAACAGCAAGAAATCACTACTTGATAAATTACAATTGTCCTCTTAGAAATAGTTGTTCAAGTTACAAAATTAAAGCATGCAAAGTAGATATTCAAACAGACTGTAAACAGCTACGCATGCATGAGACTCTACATGTATTTCTATCCCTTCTGAATTACAGGGAAAAACAAAACCTAGCAAAACAAAATAAAACAAATTCCTACAAAAACATGAAACCAAAAAGTCATATAAAACCACAGTACAAGGTGATCTACAATGATTACTGTGTTCTTTCTTATAATCTTCAATAGAATTGTCTATATCATCAGGCATAATTAAATATAGCAGTATAATTGAATATAGCAGTACATAACAATATTAGTAAAAGTAAAACGTTATAGGCAGTATAAAACTTCAAAAGCAGGTAATAGTCAAACTAGAATGGATATTCTAGTGAATCTTGTCATCTTTAGTGCAGTTGCCTATACCCTCAGACTTGATACTATCAATCATAACAGCTTTGAATAAAATCTATCAATACAAAACAGTGATCTAACAAACCAGCTTTGATTACAATTAGTCATGATAAAACAGTGTAGGTTTTGCAGAGCTTTAGATTAAGTTAATAGGAAATTAAGGATGATTACCATACTATATCCTGTTATTTTCAGGATTACTGTCTGTGCCCTCAAATCTAGTACAGGTAGAATGACTGGAACAAAACATAATACATCTAAGCAGAGTGGTGTGAGTAATGTGGGTTTTAAATCCTGGTACACTATTAACAATATAGTGTATCAAGGCCATCTATGTTAGAGATTCTAGCCATCCTTCTCTACCTCATTTCTACCATGCTATTTTTCTGCCTTTGTTTGTCTACTTTTCTTCTTCATTCTACAGCCTGCCCCACTCATTGAGGCCTTTCTGCCACTGTTCCTAAAATCCTGGGGTTTTTTTTTTCTCTCTCTAGAATGTCCCTCAGTATTCTCTGCAGGGTTGGATTGGTGGTGAAAAACTCCCCCGGTTCCTCTTTGTCATGAAAGCATCTTGTTTCTCCATTAATTTCTAGTGACAGTTTTGCAGGGTACATCAATCTGGGCTGGAGGTTATTTTCTTTCAGGGCTTGGAATACTTCACTCCGAGCTCTTCATGATCTGATGGTCTGTGTTGAGAAGTCAGCCATGCTCCTGATGGGCTTACCTTTATAGATAATCTGTTTCTTTTCTTTGATGTCTTTTAATATTCTGTTTTTATATTGAATTTCTGGTATCTTGATTATTATATGTCTGGTTGTAGCTCTGTTTGGGTTGTAGGTGGCTGGAGTTCTGTATACCTCACAGAACTGAATGCTTTTTTCTTTTTCCATACTTGGGAAGTTTTCCTTAATTATTTCCATGAATAACCTTTGTAATTTGCCTGTTTGTATTCCTGCTTCTTCATTCACATTTCTTTTTCTAAAATTATATATTCTCTTGTTGTCTTCTAGCCTTTGTATTGCTACTGCCTGTTTCCTTGTTATTTTTAACAGATCTTTCCTTTCATGATCACACATTGCAAACTTGTCTTCAAGTTTCGATAGTCTATTCTTAGTGTCTTTTAAGGAGTTTTGCCAGCTTTCAATGGAGTTTTTAATTTCCTGGTAATCTCTTTGAATCTGTTTCATGTATTCTATATTTTCTTTATATTCTTTATCAAATGTTTCTCTCCTTTGTGTTCCTCCCTTCTTCTATGTCTTCCTGAAAGATGCTTAACATTTCTTTTATTACTCTAATCATATCTTGCTTTACCTGATTTAATATTTCAGTTTTGAGCTCATCTACAAGGTCCCAAAGATATCTCTTAATATCCATTGAAGCCATGTCTGATGTTGTGTTTGCCACCCTCAGTCTCCCTTGTTTTTCACTCTCCTGGATCAGGGCTCTCAGGGTTCTGGGCTGGGGTCCTCCTCCTGCCTTTCTCTCCTGTCATGGCCCTGGCTTCCTCCACACAGGTTACAGTGCAGGTCCCAAGCCCCTTCCCTGTTGGCCACAGTTCCTCCAAAGCACGCTGGTGAGGGACCTCCACCCTCTCCTGCCTGCTCTTGTCACTGAAGTGTAAGCAGCAGCTGCATATTCCAGCCCCTCCCACCAGGCCAACCAAACTTCAGGGGCCTTCACTAGGTTAGTGTGTACTAGGTGTAGGGAATTGATTTGGGATGGTTCATTGGGTCCCAGCCACGGCTGCAACCCAGTCCAAGCAAATCCCACAAATCTTCTCTGGGCAGGGATCAACCAACTGAAGTCACTGTTGTTCCCAGGTCAGGTTCCTCCTGCCCAATTCCAACATGCCACCCATTTGGTCGTGCCCTTCCCATGTTGGGGGGGGTCTCATTTCCAGTGCTGACCATGGATTAATGAAGGCCCCTTCACCAGCTCTGCTCTCCTTTGGGCTCACCAACCCCCAACTTCAGTGCACTTGTAGCTTCTGTGAGTGGCAGCAAGAATGAATTTAGGCAGCTCTGCCAGCCGGCACGAATTTGCGAATTCAGGCCAGTGCAAACTTGGCGGGTCACAGTGAAAACACCTTGTCCAATAATTTTAGCTAATCCAATTGTAGCCCCAAGACTGCGTGTTTGATGAGCTTTTTTACATTTTAATTTCTTCCTGTGTCAAGAGGATCCATCTCTCTCTGTCTGGGTCTCTCCAGGATGTTTTATTCTGGCATATGAGTTGTTTCTCCTGGGAGGCTTTGTATTTTGTTGCTCACTGATCAGACATCTTTAGCTCCTCTGGAATAAATATTTATTGACCAACGAGTTCTGAAAAAGATACCATTAAGAAAAATATCTTCCTATATATTGTAATTGTTAGGAGCCTTTTGAAATGGAAACTTAAAACATATTTTAAAATTGTGCAACTTATGCATAATGGAGAATGCCTAGGGTTCTTTTTTTTTTTTTTTGAGTGGTTCTCAAAGAGGTAATTTTATTTTTTTTTAATTTTA